>JBBPBX010082472.1:0-15728 GCA_038048925.1 Garcialebias charrua | reverse complement strand
AAAAGGCGAGAAGAAACATGTTTTTCGAACTAAAAAACCACGACATGAAGGTGTCCGCTGGAACAATGACCCGAAGTGGTTAAGAGACCCAATATGGTTGAGAAGGACGAGCACACGCCCTGTCCCTGCACCTCGGACAAAGCTGCCCGAGATAAGCAAAAAACCACAAACGGTGGATGTCCGCTCTTTAAGTGACCCTCCGCGGTCTACACCGAGCAAAGGCCCTGCCCCTGCACTGCGGACTGGACAGTCCGGGAGTAGCAAAAGGTCACAAAAGTTCCAGGAAAGAGGCAACATACCTCTAAGCTCTGAGGAGATAGTGGACATAAGTTGGTTGTTTGAAAACTTGAATGATACAGAGGATGACCGAACTGGTACATTGAGTGACCTTGTCTTTGATAACTCAGAGCACATGGATAACTCAGAGCACACAGTTAGTGACAACAATAGCAAACGACAAAGAGAAAAACTTCTCAAAAGAGGCCTTGAGCTACAACATCAGTTTAAACAATCAGTGATGAAACAGTGCGCTGTAACTGCTTTTGAAGCTCACATGCAAAACAAAACACCCTCTGAGGTGTGCCCAGGTCAAAAGGTCGTATCCCAGTCGCAAAAAATAGGAGAGGTTCACTCTCCTATAGACAGCGAGGATAAACACCGTCGTCTCAAAGGTCCTCTGACCTCAGAAGAGGCAGAGAACATGCGTCGGTTGATAAAAGAGTGGGATGATACTAGCGAGAATGAACACTATCGTCTCAAAGGCCTTCTGACCTCAGAAGTGGTGGAGTACACGCGTCGGTTGTTAAAAGAGTTGGATAATACTAGCAAGAATGAACAAGATTTTCAAACTGACATACACCGAGATGTTGGTACCAGTTGGAACAGTGACTCAAAATGGTTTAAAGGGAGCCCCACCCCTGAAGCACCCATCCATCCATCTTCTTCCGCTTATCCGGGGTCGGGTCGCGGGGGTAGCAGCCTAAGTAGGGAGGCCCAGACTTCCCTCTCCCCAGCCACTTGGAGCAGTTCCTCCGGGGGAATCCCAAGGCGTTCCCAGGCCAGCCGAGAAACATAGTCCCTCCAGCGCGTCCTGGGTCTTCCTCTGGGTCTCCTCCCGGTGGGACATGCCCGGAACACCTCACCAGGGAGGCGTCCAGGAGGCATCCTAACCAGATGCCCGAGCCACCTCAACTGGCTCCTCTCGATGTGGAGAAGCAGCGGCTCTACTCCGAGTCCCTCCCGGATGACTGAGCTTCTCACCCTATCTCTAAGGGAGAGTCCAGCCACCCTGCGGAGAAAACTCATTTCAGCCGCTTGTATCCGAGATCTTGTTCTTTCGGTCATAACCCAAAGCTCATGACCATAGATGAGGGTGGGAACGTAGATCGATCGGTAAATTGAGAGCTGAAGCACCTCTGATTGAAAAATCTGAGACAAGCAACGAACCACAAAAGGTAGGTGTTCACTCTCTAAGAGACCCACAACGGTTCAGATCGAACCAGGTGGGTGAAAACCAAGGTCCATCGGTGGGTGGACTTCAAAAGAAATTGAAGGATGAGGACCTATACTCATGTAACTATGCGTGGTCCCAACAGACACCCCCGAGCCTTGGAACTGCACCTCCCGCGCCTCGAACAGAACAGTTCGAGACAGGCAAAGAGTCACGAATGTCCCGGAATAATGGCCCAACACCTCTATGCTCGGAAGAGACAGAGGAAGTAAGTAGTTTGTCAGTAGATTTGAATGTTACTGTGCTTGACCAACCTGATACAATGAGTGACGTTATCATTGATAATGACACTACCAACATTGACCAACCTGGAGCGATGTGTAGCACTGTCCTTCACAAAGACTCGGAGCACACAAATAACTCAGCGCACACTACTACCAACCTTGCCATGGATGTTGACAGCAAACCAATTGCTGACACACAACAACATCCTGAAGGTCATGATGCTGACAGTAAACAAGATTACACAGACAGAGTCACACGTAAACAGAAACGTGGACCAAGACCTGTGAGGTTTCTGTGTAACTTTATACAAAGGGGGGTGGCTAAGAAAGCTTACCTGCCCATCACACTTGAAGGTGTCCTTGAGCGTGAAGCCCTCCTGGATGGCAGTTCTGATATAACTATTATGTCGGCCAAGCTGTTCAAGGAGCTGAGGACCGCCGCTAACGGTGTTGACAGGCAAATACCCTTTGAGAAATGTGCTATTGAGCTACAGGGTCTCGCAGAGACGAGAACAACCCTAACAGCTATGGCTATGGTTCACATGCAGATTGGCGAAATGACACTACGCCACCCGGTGTACGTGTCTAAACTTGACTCATTCCCATTTTTGGTTGGCCAAGATTTTATAAACCGCTTCAACGCGATTATAGATTATGGTCGACGGAAAATGTGGAGCACAGTGAGAAAACCCCTGCCAATAAAAGTGCTTCCTAGTTGCGATACAGACTGCCTAACCGCAGGTACCGCAAAGGACACACGGGACACCTCATCCGAGGACGAGAGCCCGGTAAGTGAACCTTCAACTACAGGTGAGACAGAAGAGACCCAAAAGTTGGACCAAACTCTGGCCCAACAAGAGAACCTCCTCTGTGAGCTGACACATTCAGCACTCCCTGACCACTGCCTACCACAGGTAGTGAAAGGTGTTGAGATCAAAGGATCCCACACCGATGACGCTGTACTGTCCTCGGAGACAGGTAATTCGGCATTCAACCAAGCTTTCAATGAAACCTTGGTTCAAGGGCATCTGAGTCCAGAAGATGACAGTCAACCAAACGCTGACAGTCACTTGGACATCATTGTTGCAGATTACGAGGACCCCTCATCAGACAAAATGGGGGAAAACTCACATTACCTACCACAGGTAGAGAAAGGTGTGGAGATCCAAGGACCCCACACCGAGGTTGCTGTACTGTCCCCTGGGACAGGTAAATCGGCTATCAGCCAAGCTTTCGATGAAACCTTGCTTCAGGAACATTTGTGCCTAGAACTAATCAGAAATGAGATAGTTTTTACAGACTCAAAAAGCATCTATTCAGTCGAGAGGTGGGAAGACATACACAACGACAGTGACCCGTCGCAGTCTGTACAATCAGGCACACCTGCGACTGCGCCGACAGTTGTGACACACCTGAATTACACGGAAAGAGGTAAACGTAAGAAGATACGTTGGCCAAAACCTAAACGATTCCTGTGTACCGTCTTCTCTCAGCTGCGCGAACAGCTTAAACTAAACGGTGGCATCCTAACTTGTGCCCATGGACGGACGTCCTCACCTGTGCTCGTGGTCCCCCATGACCAAAGGGGGGTGATGTTAGGCCATGCCAAAGACAAAGATTTGAATGTACACCTCAGAAACACTTTTGCTTTCGCCCAGAAAAACCTGGAAAGATCCGCTGAAGGACGTAAGGCGTACTATGACCAAAAGGCCTCTCACAATGAACTCCAAGTGGGAGACAGAGTCTGGTACTATACGTTCGCCCCAGCAACCGGGAAAGGAGGGTCCGAGACCGGAACTCTCGCCCGCAAACTAATGCCCAGGTGGACTGGACCTCATCTGATAACAGACAAAGTGTCCTCAGTCGTCTACGAAATCAAAATCAGCAAAGGCCGCAAAGAGCCAATTGCTAAATGGGTACATCGAAATCAGATCAAACCTTACAAGGCGTTCAATGACTCCACAAAAGACAAAGATCTCACAAACTCACCGACTTCATGGGATAATAAGGTCGTCCAAACACAAGTTAGTAAATAAACTAATCAGGTTTAAACTACCGTATTTTCCCACCCTATAAGTCGCATTGTCCAATTTGAACTTAGAAACGCTAAGCCTAACACCCACAACAAAAAACTAGCCTTAACAACAGTTTAAATCCACGAGATTTAATTTGACCTCGGTCATAAAGTTGAGACCTGTTTTTCTTGTGTGTTGCACTTTGGAATCTGACGACAAGAGTGTGTCGAAGCAGTGAAACGTTGTTTCCTTGTTGTTTAGTCATTACTGTTGTCATTAGTTGAGATATTGTTTGGTTCTGAACACTCCCAGCCAAAAAGGTTTTGTATTAACATTGGTTAATGAATGATATGGATTTAACTATGCCAACATGCAGTTCGTTTTGTTAAATCTCAATCGTCGAAGAGTCAATGTAGTTTAAAGCTACTCAAGGTACCATAAACTACACTGGTCTCACAATTTCTAAATTGAACCGATTCGATCGTTTCTATTCTAGATTATCTATTCATTTTGATGAGTCTCGCCATAGACTTCAAAATTTATTAGGAACACCAAATCCTACGTCGTTCGTCTAAAAGACAACAGACATTTAGATCAAACTATATTTCATTTTTCTACTTTAGTTTAACCTAAACTAATTAGTGAATGGAGGAATAGTTTGGAATTAGAGGCCTTCGTTACAGAAGCCCTCCAAAATTCTATAGGTATAGATCCCTATATCTAATTTACAGAATTGATCCACCCCTTAATTGGTAAGTGTAGCTGTTCTAAACCATGATAGCTTACATACCAGGTGCATATAGGTAAGGCTTAATGTAAAATCCCAATCATAAGCCCACCTTAAAAACCACATAATTGCATGACACATAGAACCAGAGTGGCACTGACTGGAAACCAACCAGCCAACAACCTTCGATGTGGGGACCTGCAGCTCCAACGCTTGGTCTTCAACCTTCATCCAAGGGTCGCCTCCTCTGCGTCAATCGAGGGATCCCCTCTACATGCTGATTATGAAAACAATTGTTGCTGATGAAATCACCAACTCTAATCGTGGTGGAATTACTGCTGTGGGATTATCGCTGTGGATTATAAGACTTTGTTTTCCAAAGGATCACAGACTTTGTTTTCCAAGAGTTAACAGACTCAGTTTTCCAAAGGAGTAAAAGCTTTTCGCAATGGGATTACCTCTGAACAGTATGAAAGTTCCGAAAACTTTATGGGATTATAATTTTTGATTTTTCTTTTCCGCTTGCTGGATTACTTCAAGATCAGAGACAGTTCAAGGTTTCCTTTCGTGTTGGACCCCATCCCCAAGGACTGGCGATGGCTTCCAAAAGGGGGGAGATGTAGTGGACATGACCATGTTCACTTTATTACATCTGTGTACTTTTGAACTGTTCCAGAGATGATCTTTACTGACCTCTCAGTAAAGCAAGACATTTATCACAAAATCATTCCATTAGTTGTAATCAGAATATAGTCACCAAAAGAGACTATTTCTACCTTTGATTTTATTCTAATGTAATCAAAAGAATAACTTTTGTCATTTTCATGATATATGTTATATGCTGTTATTCTTTAAATGTGAAACATCAATGTGTCATTTCTGCAAGTGAAAAGGTGTCAAAGTTCAGCTAAAATGTCAAACTGACTTACACTGAAATTGTTTTTGTCGAGTTTCAGCTAAAACTCTCATCTAGCGTCTGAAAGTCTCTCACTCAGATACTTTTCCTAAACAATTTCCTTCTCTGTGCTGAATTTCACCTTGAATAGTGATAACAAGTGGACCAATGAAAAAGAGACAAGTTTCTCTCCTCTCTAAGTCTCTTTTTAAGTTCTAACTGTGCGGAAACGCTTCAGTCTTTGAATGGACAGAGAGTTTGAATGGACAGAGACCTGAAAGCTCTCTGCCTTGCAGCTGGTCAAGCTTGGTCAAGAGCCAAAGACTAACTTGTCAGCTAGAACTGATGGACGCCTCCATCCAGTTCCCCGAGCAAAAGCTCCAAAGTTCCTAATGAACTTTCTTTGAGAAACATCTCGTCTTGAAGTCGGCCAGAAGCTGCCACATGTTTCTGACGGCTGACGCGGATCCGAGGAGACGTTGGAAGTAAACGACCAGTTCAGACGTACGAGGGCCGGAAGGACTCTGTGCACCTGGGAGGCTGGTGATATCTTTATCAGACGCATCGTCAAAAGGTAAAGAGCTGTTTACAAACGTACCTGGGATTTAGCCGAAGTCGGATGGAAAGTGTCATCTCTGGTTACACTCGAGATAAATAACTTAATCTCTCCAACCTCTTATTCCTCCTTTTCCCTTTCCCTCTCAATCTTAAGCTGGAAACTATTTTAAGTTTAAAGAGTCCACAGACTAAATATGTTAACATCCAATATTGAAGTCTGTTGTGTTGAATTTAAGTGTGCTGACGTTTTAAATTGAAAGAAAGTGAAATCATGTCAATCAAGTGTAATGGTGTTAATTTAGTTGATTCATTTTAAATAAATGATAGTGTCTCTTTGACATATCAAACTAAGTCAATGTCCATTGTCACTTAATGGCTCTGTTTATTTGTCCATCATAAAGATCACAGAAATATTGGGTAAACTGAAAAAGAACAGAATCCGTGAATTTACTATTCAATCTGAATAACTAAATTAATTAAGGTAAAGAGGTCAGTATTAATATTGACCTCTTCATAACCCCTTACATTATTATTATTATTATTATTATTTATTATTCTTCAAACCCCAATCTGTCCTCTTCTTTTATTCATCTGACTCCAAACAGTTATTAAAATCTGTACCTGCATCCCTTTACTTTTATTAAATGGTTCAGAACGAATACCCCAACTGGATGACTAAATTAAATTACAGATAAAAGTGACTCCGACCTGTGTTTGGTTTTTCTAGAAATTATTATGCTCCTGTCTGCAGTACCTTTTTTCGTCCATCAGGGGTCTCCATTATACACAGGCTCAGTGTTGCTAGTTGTACGATAATTATCGTATTTGTACGATAATTTTGCCCTCTGTACGATGCATGATCAATAATCCCGAAAAAGGCCAAAAATACAATAATTTTGGCCATTCTGTGAACGTGTAGTTGTAATCGGTTTCCATCAGCCTGTCGCAACTGTCTGTCAGAGTTTTTTGTGAACCCTGAAGGCGTCTTGAAATTCCAGCTAATCTTGCTTTTCTAAATGTGACAGAATACTTTCTGTAGAGCTCATTAGTTGCCACCAGACAATAATGCGTATTAATGTCTATGGTTCCCCCCAGTACTGACGCCACAAAGCTGTGAGTGCCTGTTAGACGCTACAGAATTCAACAATAGAGTGACTATAGAGCGTACTTGTTATTTTGTTTATAATGGGTGTACAATAATCCTACATTCCTCACCTGGCAACCCTGCTCAGGCTATACAGGAAACGACTGTGTCTTTTGCGGCTTCCAGTCAACGCTCACAAGACGTAGACATTCACTAGAACTATTCACAAAAGTACGTCTTCCAAATTGGTAATCCACTTTCTCTGCTTCTTATATTGGGAAATACAAGTATGATACTTTCGGTTCTACATCCTCACGTCCTATACACAATATATAAGACGACGTCTCGTAAACCACGTCGGACCTAATGGCTCGTTAGCTTTGCTGTTAGCTGCTAAATTCGTCTACAAAAACTAAATTTGGATTATTTAAAGTCGATATTGTTTATCTACACGACGTGCCACTCTGTATGCTTTATTAAGCGAGTCCGATGTGAGCCGTCTACCGTTACAAAGTTATAAAATGTCCGCTGTTGGACAGCCTATGCTATGCTAACGGGAGGTCCCACTGCAATTTCCAAATTTCCCGTTTGTTTAAGTGTTATAACCTAAAATTATTGAGATAGAATGTCATAATCCTTTTTGATCAATCCTTCCAACCGTGACGGTTCATTCGGCCCTAATTAATTTGTTTCGAACTGTCCGCAAATATTTTATTTGTTTATTCAAAAAACTGTACACGTCCTGAGGCCTTCTAGCCTGGTTAAAACCAGACCCCCGTTCAGAGCTGAAGTTCTATTTTTCATTTCACCCACATTCACGCTGTAGAAAATGATCTAATCCTGTTATAATGGAGAAGTGTAAACTGTTTTTATGTAATGTTTATTCTGTGTTTCAGGAAACCAGCGCCAGCTACTGAGGAGGTGAAGACTACATTTATTACTCTATTAAACTGCTGTATTTAAATAAAACTTTGTTCTACCTCAGCGCCTCAATGTCTGCATTATCTGCTGCATACAGTATATCTGTCAGTACAGTGGTGATTATTTAATCCTCAGATAGCTTGTAAAAAGTTTAAGAACTATGTCATACAGGCTGAAAAATACAGTAGTTATTATTTTCCTCCTTTTTTTTAGAGAGAGATATATATGGGAACAATTAAATAAATAACAAGTAGGACAATGCTTTTATTGAGGCAAGAAGAAAATATTGTGACGATATCAAGGTATTTTACTTAATAATTTCTGTATATAGCCTGTTTCAGCTTTTTCAAATAATTCTACATTTTTTTTATCCAACTTTTCCAGCCTAATTTAGCAAGACCATGCTCTTGTGTAGCTATTTTTCAGCTAGTTTTAGCCAATTAAAGCTTTTTCAAATGATTTCCACTTTATTATGCTAATTGTTTATGTTTATGTTTATTAAATTTGTTCATTTTTTTACAAACGAAACAATACAAGACAATCTCATTAAATGATAGTGTACAAAATGTAAAAAAAATGAAAGGTAGCAGAAAGAAGAATAAATCTTATTATATCTGCCCCTTACTTACAACAATCAGATTAAACAACAATAATCAGCCATGTAAACAATAATAATCTTCAACCAACTTTTTCCAACAATCAGATTAAACAATAATCTTCAACCAACAGTACAAAATGACTAACTCTTTCTAATTGATACAATACACATTACGCTATTTCATATATATTTTTTAACACATTTGTTTTGATCATTTTTTTAAATGTAAACATTGACTTGGCATTTTTAACTACATTCTCCAAGCCATTCCATAATCTAATTCCCTGGATTGAGGTAGAACGTCCCTTCAAACTGGTTCTGAATTGTGGTTTTACAAACAACTCTGTCCCCTTAAGATTATAACAACTTTGTCTTTTAACAAAGTGCATTTGGATATTTAAAGGTAATGCATTATTTTGAGCTCAATACATAACTGATAAAATATTATCTCCTCATTTCAGATTTTTTTTTTCCTGATTGTTTCAGATATTTTGGATTATGCTTCTTTGGGCTTATTTCTGATAGTTTCAGATTTCAGATTGCTTCTCATAAACATTAAATATACCATACTCATCAGCTGCAGTTTTTGCTTATCCAACCTGTCTTTCTCTTTCCGGATTTTAAGTATTTGTTCCCACATTAGGTTTATAGTGCTTTTTAGTTCTGAGTGCTGATCTAGTTCTTTTAACCTTTTTTTAAGTAGTTTTTCTTGTTTTTTGTCCTGAACTGACAAAGACATTGCATTTTTTATGATTTTAATCTGCTCTGTCAATGTTTTAAGCAAGGTTTTCTCAATGTTTTTTTGTTGCTGAAACTCTCCTCCATGTCACACACACACCAAGCCTATTAATCTTTATTGATGCTGGAACAACCGAAACTTTTTTCTTGTAATTCATTCATGCAGTTGGCCTTATAGTTCTTGACAAAAGACAAACATCAAACATGAAAGACAATGGACAGGCCAACTTTTGCACTTCATTCACGCGAGACTCTGACACCAGAAAACTTTAGCAATGAAAAAAAAATTTTTTAGAACCTTTTGAGTGTAAAATAAGATTGGTATTTGTGTTGACTCCTCACAGGGCAAGAAACCTCATTATTTTAGAACATAAAAAAAGGATTTAGTATTCTGTGACTAATTTTATTCTATTTTTAACTGGTCCAGGTTTGAAACTGTATTGGATTACTTTATCAGCGAAAGTCAGCGCGTTTTCCTCAATTTTTCACCCAGTCCCACACTTTACTTATTTTATTTATTTGTGGGTTTGGTTTCAATACCTTTATTCCTAGTGTATTATAACGTATTTTACGCATGGTAATATACAATACACACCTCACCAGATTCCGCCACTACTTATCATAAATAAAATTATAAGTAGATTTAATTGACACTGTTTTATAGTTAGCTACAAAACCTAACGAGATAACAGTAACTCAGTCTAGGGTTACAGGAGTGACGGTGAATATTTATTCTAAAACCCCACTCCCCCTCAACCAGATGGACCCGTCGGTCCATTGGGGGCGCGACCACTGCGTGTTTTTACTCTGGAATCTGGAGTCTTGGCTGGAAACTTATAATTCTACTTTTAATTTTAACGTTCCTTTTTTACTGGAGTCCAACACACTGAATAAATTTAGCCTATAAAATTTCCAATCACAGATTTCGTTTAAACAGGAATCTGCTTACCTTTTTTTGTTGAGGTGACCGGTCAGTAGTCAGTGTTCTGGACTCGCTCTTTCCCTTCCTTCCTATCTGCATGGAACCATCTCGGTGGGACCTCCAAATTGTTGGCGTTGTTTTCTTATTCGCCCCAAATTCGTTGTTTGGTTTCACTTTGGATAAAAGAAGGAAATACGCTGAAACACGACAGACACGCACTTTAAAGTTCCAAACCAGTTTTAATAATCATAAGTTTTAAAAGTTATAGAATACATTTGTTATATTTTATAAGATATATATATATGATCTCATATGAGAAGACAGAGAGAGAAAGATAGGAGAACAGAGAGAAAGAAAGAGAGGAAAAGAGAGAGAAAACACATTGAAATGCGCATTTCAAGGGAGACAAGGCCATACAACCTGATAGTTGCTCCCTCGTGGCTTGCTTCCTGCGTTGTCTGCCAGTGGAGGAGGGAAACTCATGTTTTATACCCTTCTCTGGGCGTTGCCTCTCTCAACAAATAAGAAAAGTTCTGCTTTGTTCTCTTGTAAGGTGTTTCCCCCTCTCAACCAATAAGAAGTTCTGCTTTATTCTCTTGTCCTCCCCCACTGCCAGAAAGCTTCTGTTCTGGTCTACCCAGGCCTCAGGGGGTTTCAGCTTACTCTGGTTTCCACAGGATTGAGGGGGGGGAAGGGCACTGACACATACTCTCTGACCAAAACTAAATATACAGCAATGCTGAGCACCCACAAATCACACACACACTAGTAGACCACCAAGTGACCAATCAGTGCAACTGGACACCAAACCACACCAAAGACACACATAGATTAGGGCTGTTCTGACACTCCCTGACTGAGCAAACATGCAGAACCAGAGAGTGGCTTTCATTGGACTTCTCCCCAACCATATATCTGCAAAGTCATAAAACTGACAGACAGAGAGGACATAAACTGCATCATTTGAAAACCATTTCTGGTGGAATAAAAACACGAAGAATAAAATATGTTTTATTTCATAACAAAATACTTTTTATACTTTTTTATACTACTATGAAAAAATTCAGGACAGTATTACACGTTTATTATTTCATTTTATTTTATGCTTATGTTCATTGGGTGTTTGGTGTTTTAGGGGTGTTTGGTGTTTCAGTGTTGGTGTAAATTTTCATACTTTTATACTACTATGAAAAAACTCAGGACAGTGTTACACTTTTACTATTTTATAATTATGTTTATTAAATATTTTAGTGTTTAGTGTTTAGATGGTTACTGTTGCACCGAGGGACTGAGAGAAACTCAATTTCAATCCTGTGTATGTCCTGTACATATTGCAGTTTTGACAATAAAGTTGACTTTGACTTTGAAGTAGGTGATCTTGGAAATGTCCGTGGAGTAGAGCTGAGGAGCCCCCTT
Source organism: Garcialebias charrua (assembly GCA_038048925.1). Classification (NCBI taxonomy): domain Eukaryota; kingdom Metazoa; phylum Chordata; class Actinopteri; order Cyprinodontiformes; family Rivulidae; genus Garcialebias; species Garcialebias charrua. Next base: position 4,120 of record JBBPBX010082472.1, on the reverse strand, counting down.
GAAGGCGAGTTTACACTGAAGGAGGAAACCTTCACATTGAGCTGGATCTTCTCAGAAGAGTTCAGATGGTTTTACCAATAACTGTTGAGAAGATGTAGAATTACTGACTGAACTGGTGTTGGGAGAACTTGACACTAGGGGAGCAGCAGAAGCTGTGGGAGGAGAAGGAGCAAGTCTCTGGTTAATAGAGAAAAGCATGCCTCCAAGTTCTTGTAGATTTGACTGAGTTTTGAGCTGTTGGTTCAATACTTGTTTTAATATCTCTTCTAGTTGATCTATGCGTTCGGCCTGTGAGGAGGAGGCTTATTCGGTCCTGGTCTCATTCTGGGTTTTGTTTGGCTGGAGCATTTCTGTTACAATCTCAGGGAAACCAGTTGGTATTGAGACCCGGAACGACATAAGACTCAGAAGTAAAAAGTGACTATGTTTATCAGGGGGCCCGCCAGGAATATTGGGTCCCATGACAAAAAATCCAATTGGGCCCCATGCACAGCTGCTTTTGCCACATCTCTAGAATCTAACTGATCCAGCAAAAGTTTTACATAAATAACATTAAAGGCTTGCTTCCTTTGGTCACAATATTTACTGTTAGTGAATTGTACATGCAACTGTCTGCATAGAGTATGCAATTCACTATTTAAAGCAATATTAAAAACTACACATAAAAATGCACTAAAAGCCATATATTAATCTCTATTTTTATTGCACAAATTCAAAACAAATGACAGTAAGCATATTTGTGTGCTTAACTAAATATTCTAATCTGGTCTACAAAATAAAAATATGTGTATCTTTTGTTGAGTTAATAAATCTAAGATTTTGTCACTTCCGCCTAGGGATGGGGCCGATCCGATCCAGTATTGGTATCGGTATCCGATACCAGCCTTGTTTACATATCGGATTTTCAGAGCCAACCTGCCATCTTTCCGATCCATGATGCATTACAGTTGTCTTCAAACTATGGAATGGATTTCCTGAACGGAGGTGTGTTTTATGAGCCCAGAGTAGTAAGACCTGCCTCACATTCAGGAAATCCATTTCCTAGTTTGCCCCTTGCAGCCAGGTAAAAGGTGAGTAAACACAGAGGACTGAGGACTGGAGGACTGTGGCTAACGGCTAACCAACTTTTCATCTTGGCATCAGAGTCTGTCAGAGTTTATTGATTTTTGCTTGTCCGCGAACATGTCTGCTGTGTGGATGTGTTTTACTCTTGAAGCACCGCAAAGCAAGACAGCAGTGACGCGTGCGTGTCTGCAGCGCCGCTGTACAGAGAGGAGGAAGCTCCGTCGCGTCATATAATACCACAAACTTGATGAAATATTTGAAAAAGCACCACAGTAAAGAGCATGACGATTGTTTAGCCCGGAGGGAGAAAGACAAATGGTGCCGACAGAAATCACTTCTGGACTCGTTTCAACAGCAAGGTAAACTGCCGCTGGACAACGTGAAAGCTAAAGGGATTACCCAGAAACTGCTTAACAACTTGTCAGGAACACTGTCAGCCAACCTGTGGGGTTTGCTGGAAAAGATTGTGACTTTGCTGGAACCCTTTGAGGAGTTAACCAGATAAATCAGCTCAACCTCCTCTGCAGCTGATGTGATCCCAGCCGTCACCATTTTAAACACCTGCTCGCTGATAACAGTGTGGACAGTGGCATCAAAACTTTGAGAAGAAGCCTCCTCCAAGCTGTCAGCATGACATCCAAAGTGAACCCCTGTATGCTGTTGGACAGGTGAGGCATATTTTTTATTAATGCCTGATTTATTAATGTTGGCTAAGTTTAAAAGTTAGAATTAAATCCTGTTAACACAAAACGTGTTTTTTTAACGTATAAATATTACCCTCTTGTATAAATATTATTTTTACAGGTTTATACAGATGAAAAAAGTTTTTTCATCCCTTTATACAGGTTAATTCCACTGAGTTTTGGGGACTCATTTTATTTTTACAAGAGAGACCTGATTAAACGGCACCAAACAAACAGCACCTTCTCATAAAGTGGATCAACCAGTTTGTTATTGACATTCAAATCTAGCTGTCCACACAATCAAGGAGGACCATCAGTCTAACGATGGATCGTTAGCCCCCTGTAGCAAGAAGATGACCCTTCTTTATTGTGTGAACAGCTAGTTCTGGATGTCAACAACAAACGGGTTGATACTCTAGTGCCATTTATCCACAGGGCCTGTTTGCGCTCATTCAGGCTCGTTCGTAACTAGTTAACAACTAGTTATGGAGTGTACCCACAGGGGCCTGTTCACGTGAAACCAGACCTATTTTGGTGCCTGTCTCACTGAGGTACAAAGGTCCAGTTCTTCTAAGGTCCAGTTATGACATCAGCACAGTGTGGTCACTGATTGGTCAGGGGGCGTATTCCTAGGTCGGAGGGCGGAGATTCAGTCTTCTCCAGTAGGTGGCGGTATGCACCTGAACGTTGTTTGCAATCCGCCAAGAAGAAGAAGAAGAAGATTCAGTCTTCTAGGAAATGCAAACTGCCATCCCGCCAAAATCAAGAACAACAAGTCGGAGGAGCAAATTTCTGAGAATTAACACAGGCTAATAATTATGTCACAACCGTGGTCAAACACGGAGGTTCAGGCTTTTCTGTATTTGCTGGCCGATGAAAATATTCAGAGGGAGCTGGATGGAGTGACGTGCAATGAAAAGATTTTTCAAGAGGTGTCTGCGCAGGTGAGTGTTTTCTAACTTTAAGCATATTTCCAGTGAGTCATGCAACTGTTTCTTAGCTTTTTTGGACTGCGGAAAGACCGTTTCAGAGACTGACTTCAGGCAACAGCCGAGAGGCTTTTAGGAAGAAAAAAAAAAGATGGCGGAACGGCTCGTTTCTCTGAAATTTAACAAGAAAAGCACCTAAACAATTATTTGTTAGCTCGAAATTGTAGCAGAGGTGTGTCTGAGTCTATCATTTGCTTAATAAATGCACTTTAATGGTCAAATTTGCCGAGGTGTTGCGGCTGTTTTCAAGGTTCGAAGCAGAGCAGAATGTGGAATATGGCAGGCCGTTTGAGTCATTAATAGCGAGTGAAGATTCTCAGTCATCCAGGACATGGTAAATTCTAAAAAGTGCAAGGAAGGAAAAAAAAGTCTTAAGTATAGTATAATAAATAAAGTCCAGTTGTTTTTGTCTTGAACTTTTATGAATTTATCATTATAGCCACGTTTTCATATTACGTGATACAACCGCCAACCTCATGCCATACCTGTTACTTCTGTTTTTGTTTTTGGTTTGATTTGGTTCAGTCAGAATAAATGGAAACGGTCATATCTCAGTCCAAAAATGGTTTATAAATATGGGGAAAAATCCATAAATTTGTCACTTAGGCCTATAGGCCTGTATTAATGTGTAATGTGATTTATTTCAGGTTAATCAGTCAGTTCCTGTATAAAGATCCTCTAGCCGTGGGTGTCCTTGGAGAAGGATGGGACAAGTCACTGAACTGTAAAGCAAGTATGTCATGACACAAACACTCCAAACTTTGAAAATTACAGACAAAAGCAAAGAATAATGATGTTTAGAGGAGATTATAACAATACTTTTGTGTTGTTTGTCAGATGGGGCAGTGAAAACAGCTAGCCAGACACATGAAGCCATCGCTGAACTACTGCATCAGGATCTGATCTTGTGACTCCAGACTACACATCAGCTGCAGCCGAACAGACCTCAGAGATTCTCTCTTCATATTTCATACATAACTGCAGATTTAGTAATTTGTTTTTTCTGTTTCTACAAATAACACCAGTCTTTCATTTTTAAAAATGTTTCAATTTTATTGACGTGTAACATTTACAGTATTTAAATTAAGTTGCTTTGATATTTTGATTGGAATTGATTGATTACATATTGTTAAGTTTATATTACAAATGTTTTAGAGTTTGGAACACACTTGTTGATCAACTGGGACAATGGAGCGGCACAGATTTTTTAGGACGCATGCCACTTTCAGTTTTGTCCAAAGTAGTGTACTCCACCATCATCAATGTGTGTATATATAAATATATATATATATATATATATATATATATATATATATATATATATATATATATGTATATATATATGTGTATATGTATTGTATGTACTGTATATATAAATATATA
>JBBPBX010082470.1:0-15728 GCA_038048925.1 Garcialebias charrua | reverse complement strand
TTGACTGCAATACGCTTCTGTACATGAGCTTTGGGTTGTGACCGAAAGAACGAGATCTCGGATACAAGCGGCTGAAATGAGTTTTCTCCGCAGGGTGTCTGGACTCTCCCTTATGGTGTGTTCACACAGTGCAGCGTTTTGACCTCCAAAGACGCTCCTCACGCACGGAAGTGGACGCACTGCCCCCTGGTGTCCAAACTGTAGTGTTGCGGCGGCTTCCTGGAAGCAGCGTCGTGGGGGCGGGGTGTGGGAGGAGCGTCGTGATTCTCTTTCCGGTCTTGTTGTTCGTCTGTTCTCAAAATGGCGGATGATGTGGAGGCAGCTTTATTAATATGTTTGCTAGTGGCACGCCGAAGACGTGCAAGGCGCCGTGTCTGGGTCCATGAAACTATTCAGAGGCGTTCTGAATTCGGGGAGTTTCACCATTTAATCCAGGAGCTGCGCATGGACGAGCAGCGCTTTAAGCGGTACTTCCGTCTGAACCGTGCCCAGTTTGACGACCTGCTGTCTCGCGTTGGTGCCCGCATCACGTACCAGGACACCAGCTACAGGCGCTCGATCCCAGCTGAAGAACGCTTGGCCATCTGTCTCCGGTTGGTTATTTGCAACAACAGATAAATAGCGCGAATATCTGTCTCTGTTTCTGTCATATACTGTATGTATGTATATATATATATATATATATATATATATATATATATATATATATATATATATATATATAATATATATATATATATATTCATCTTTTCTATTTTGGACAACAGATAAAAAGAGCCAATGTCTGTCTGTGTGTGTGTCGGTCTATCTGTCTGTCTCTGTGTCTGTCACAGAGACAGTTAAGTGTCCTTGGGTGTCATGAAAGGCGCTTTTAAATAAAATTATTATTATATATATATATATATATATATATATATATATATATATATATATATATATATATATATATATATATATTCATCTTTTCTATTTTGGACAACAGATAAAAAGAGCCAATGTCTGTCTGTGTGTGTGTCGGTCTATCTGTCTGTCTCTGTGTCTGTCACAGAGACAGTTAAGTGTCCTTGGGTGTCATGAAAGGCGCTTTTAAATAAAATTATTATTATTATATATATATATATATATATATATACCTGTATTGAAATACATATCATTCTTTATAGAAGAGTGTGTACATAAGCACATACATACAGTATTGTGTCTATCTGAGTGATGTTTGCCACACATCCTAATGTGTATACATATAGAGGTGTGTGTGTGTGTGTGCGTGTGTAGGTTCTATTATGTGCATTACAGATGTAGTACGTTTAATGTAATGTAATTTCTGTAATAATTGTAATTACTCTTTCTCTATGCAGGTTTTTTGCTACTGGGGACTCCTACAGGACCATAGCAAACAGCTTTCGTGTGGGAATTTCCACTGTCGCCACCATTGTTCCTGATGTGGCCACAGCAATCTGGGACTGTCTAGTGGAGGACTTCATGGCTGTACCTACAGTGGATGATTGGAGGTCCATTTCGAAGGAGTTTGAGGACATATGGAACTTCCCTCTGTGCTGCGGTGCTTTGGATGGAAAGCATATCAGGCTGAAAGCACCTCGCAATTCAGGCTCAATGTTTTTTAATTTTTAATTATAAAGGTTCACACTCATTGGTCAAACTGTGCGTCAAGCGAGGCAATGGCCACCAGAGGGGCATTCATGGCATACTTCTCAGAAGAAGGAGCAGTGGCATGTCAACAAACAGAGTAGTCATCACCCCCACTGACCTGCAACGGCTCTGTTAAGTTCTACCAAATCACCTGCAGAGCCAAGTCATTCTGTTTTTTGTTATACTTATTACTTTTGTTTAATTTAGTTCTTTATATGACCAAGTACACGCCGTTCATTGTGAACACTGTCGTATCCACATTTTCATTTGTTGAATGTGTATAATTGCATTAAAAATTACAGATGAAAATTGTGTGATAAATTTCTGTTCTGTCTTTCGGTTAGTTTTAGTTAGTTTTAAGTATTCATACAGAAACGCAACTGTTTTCGGTTTATGGTGATACCTTATATAACTTACATTTCATTATATAATCTCTAATTATTACTTTTTATTAAGTAAGTAAGAAAACGATTATCTGAAGTCGTACTGAACTAGTACTGTATTTGTTATTTGGGGAAACTTTTGTGCCAACATGTAGTATTAACTAAGGACCAAAAAAATGAATAGCAGACTAAAACCAACATTTTACAGATTTATTTACAGGTAGAAAACACATTTAAAAGTAGAAAACACATTGCTATCTAAAATAAACAAAACACAGTTATTTAAAAGTAGAAAACACATTGCTATCTAAAAAAAACTAATAATATATACATATATACAAAGTGTATATGTATGTACAAAGTGTGTATTATATATATATATTTATATATATATTTATATATTTATATAGTATATGTATATATATTTATATATATATATATATGTATATATATATATATATATATATTTATATATATGTATATATATTTATATATATATATATATATATATATATATTTATATATATATGTATATATATTTATGTATATATATTTATATATATATATTTATATATATATATTTATATATATTTATATGTGTGTGTGTGTGTGTACTGTATTTAGACTTCCTCGGACGTCACTGGACCCACTCTGTCGCCAGTGGACTCCTCATAAACCATGGTGTGGATTTTATATTGAAGTCTCTCACGCTGTAATGCGGGCATACGTTTAAGGGGACCACCCAACGACAACAGAAAATGATCTACTGCATCGAGGGGAGGTGGTGGGGGGGGCAATGTTGCAGCCATGTCACTTCTTTTATTCAAAAAGTCTAGCACATTACGCTCAAAGTCATTGCGCTGCATGGGTCCCTGCTCCCTACGGGGTCTCTTCCGCGCTGATCCTGTAAAGAACACAGTACATGTGTTGAATGTTAGATGAGCTTTCAATTAATTGTTCTTATGAGTTTACATATGTTCTGTGTGTGTGGGTGTGTTTTGAAGTGGGGGAGATTTTGCCACCACTGGATCAGTATTTGTGTCTGTGGTTTTTTGACACTAAATCTACACAAAAAGCACGATGAGAGTCACACCTGGGGCAGACGAAGGTGCTGGCATCACAGACGTGGTGGATGATGTGACAGGAGAAGACGTTCTCGCTGGAGCAGGAGTTGTCACTGGAGATACGGTTTGCGACAGCTCCAACACACCTGCGTCAATAGTTTCTGTGAATCAAATAACAAATAAACCATTTATTTAACTTTAATATTTATAACAACATTGCAGTATGTCTGTGAGTCACAACTTACCAAGAATGGACGAGGCCTCGAATGCTGCTGAATCGTCTTCAGCCTCCTCTTGGTCTTGTGTCTCGTGAACAGCGGCCTGGTCCTCCGTGCTCTCCACATCTGTCCTGTCCGGCATGTTGCCACTGGTTGGACGTGGCGTGACGAATGGCTTCATGAAGGCCATGACCGCCATGTATTTCCATTTAGGAGCGCTGTCAGCGGCTGCACCACTCCGGTTTCTGTGTTGATCCTTCTTCACCTCCTTCGCATAGGTGTCCCGGAGACTCTTCCACCTCTTCTTGCATGTTTCCACTAAACAAAGGCATTGAAAAACGTTAAATGTGTTGGCTATACTTTGTGATAGCTGAAATCATTTTTTTTTATCCAATTTGTGATGTAGTTTGAAGGTTATGATTGTTTGAACAAACTGTGAAATAAGGGGCAGATATAATAATATATATATATATATATAATATATATAATAATAATAATAAGATATAATAAGATTTCAAGATTTCATCTTCTTTCTGCTCCCTTCATTTTATCCTACTTGTATTCTTGTATCTGATGAAACTGTCTTGTATTGTTCTTTTATTGATGTTTATTCATTCATTTTAAAAGAACAATACAGTACAAGACAGTTTCATCAGATACAAGAATACAAGTAGGATAAAATGAAGGGAGCAGAAAGAAGATGAAATCTTATTATATCTGCCCCTAAACATCAAATCAAAATCAAATCGGCTAGCAGAGAAGAAGAACGTTAAACGTTAATAACGTTAATTGTGAACGTTAAACGTTAAACTTACCCGGTGTATTGAGTTCATCACTGACACTACGCCAGGCAACAACCTTTTTATTTCTGTCTCTGTAGAGGACATCTGACTGGTTGTAAAGGACTGGACGGTTACACACAGCAACGATTAGTTTGTCCTCCATTGTACACAACTTCGCGCTTCAGTCCAACAAACAATGCGTCACACAGTTGCGCATGCGCACAACCGTCCCCTCGTTCCGCGTCACATAGCTCCACCCCGACTCTCCCTGATTGGTTGACACACCAACCAATCAGGTAGATTTGAGCGGCGTTTGAACGTTTGAACCGCGAAAACTTCAGCTCAGCTGAAGCGGAACTTGGAAGCCGACGCCGGTTCACGTACACGGAAAAACGCTCCTCAGAACGCGCAACACGCACGCGACCTGACGCCAGACGCCAGGAGGTGCCTAGGTGCGTCCACCATTGACTTTACATGGAAGCTGGAAGCTTGGAGGTCAAAACGCTGCACTGTGTGAACACACCATTACAGGGGGCATGGCTTGGAGTCTACAATCTATCTACCGGAGTATAAATTGGGGTGGGAGAGAAGGAGCAGGCATTTGTTCATGAGCCAGTAAAGGAGTAACATTGAAATTACAGATAGCTGACTGGAATTTTTTTTCTCCCTGTTTTATGAAGTGGCTCTGTAAAGAGATGACACCATTGTTGGCTTTATAATTCTTATTCGCCCCGAATTCGTTATTTTGGTTTCACTTTGGATCAAAAAGGAGAGATACACTTAAACACGACAGACGCTCACTTAAAGTTCCAAACCAGTTTAATTAATGATAAGTTTAAAAGTCACAGAATACATTTGTTATATTTTATAAGCTATATATATATATGATCTCATATGAGAAGACAGAGAGAGAAAGAAGGAAAGATAGAGAACAAAGAGAACATGAATGCGCATTCATGGAGACAGCATACAACCTGATGGGTTGGTCCCTTGTGGCCTGCTTCTGCGTTGTCTGTTGGAGGGAAACTTATATTTTTATACTCTTCTGTGGGGCGTTTTCTGCTCTCAACCAATAAGAGAAGTTTTGCTTTGTTTTCTTGTAGGGTGTTTCCTGCCTTAACCAATAAGAGCAGTTTTGCTTTGTTTTCTTGTCCTACCCCACTGCCAGAAAGCTTCTGTTCTGGTTTACCCAGGCCTCAGGGGGTTTCAGCTTACTCTGGTTTCCAAAACTAAATATACAGCAATGCTGAGCACCCACAAATCACACACACTAGTAGACCACCAAGTGACCAATCAGTGCAACTGGACACCAAACCACACCAAAGACACACATAGATTAGGGCTTGTTCTGACACTCCCTGACTGAGCAAACATGCAGAGCCAGAGAGTGGCTTTCAGTGGACTTCTCCCAGTCATATATTCTACAAAGTCGTAAAACTGACAAAGAGGCTCCAGGTCTCCTCATCATGCTCCAAGCCTGCAGGACAGGCACAAACTGGTCATTCTTTAAGAACTTCACCAGAACAGATTTTATAAGAGAGAGACTGGTCATTTTAACACTGTTTGAAAACCCCTCTTGGAGAATAAAAACACGAGGACAAAAACAGATTTTTATTTCATAACAAACCCCCTTTGGACCTCAATTCCTGAGGTCCATCCTAAAAGAAATAAAATCACACACCTAATAACGCAGCTAAACGCATATATACACAATATTCAACCAGTTTTTTCAAAATCCTCCAAGTTATAGTTTTTTAACAAAAGCAGTTGTCGCATCACTTCAAGATCCCTTTTTTCCAGGGTGGACGTGATAAGTCTAACCGTCAAAGACCTTAAACAATGCACGTAGCAGCACCCGCAAGTTATAAGTATGCCTAAGAAAATAGCCAATGATACCATTATAGATACAAACACCTGTTTCCAGGGACCGAAGATCTTTATCAGCCAATCGTCCAGTGGGTCGTCCAGACCCGAATGAATTTATTAATATGCAAATTGTAGAATATAAGGAAATATATGCAAACTATGAACGATAATAATAGTAAGCGCTTAGGATATTGCAGAATTATGAACCTTAAGTTCCCAAGTTCCTCCTCCAGCAGCAAGGCAGTTGTCTCCCTTGAACACACAAAAATAGAGAAAGAACACAAGATTTATATCACCATCACAGAAACATTAATATACTTTTCGAATGTGCCACACATACTCAGGGGCATTCCCCTAGGTTGCTCGGGAATGTCCTCCTATGTCCCCGAGTTTTCTTCGTGTTATGTGAAACTCTAATATGTAATGTTTTTATCGTTCTAGGTGTCTGTTCTATGTGTGGATATTCCTAGCACCGAGTGGCCCCATTAAACAGTCTTTCTGGGCCCGCACGCAACTTTACTCGGCTACTTTCGTCTATCAAGGCACAAGAGTTCGAATGCGAGCTCTTCTTGTTGTCCAGCCCAATCCTTTAGCTCCTTCCTGGTTCACGGGCTGGAGCACACTGAACCGTGTGGATCCCCTGGCATTGACACGCACTGCCTATGGTGTGCGTTCAGCGACCCCACACGGGTCCTTCCTGACCAGGGCTGTCTGGTCTTGCCTCCCCAGGACTCCGTTGAGAAAACCCCCTCAGCTGGAGCATTTCCAGGAACCACCTATCATAAACAGAATGTGCCACAGCAAACAACACCCAATCAATTATAAATCAGTAGTACAAAGAATGAATCATGCATGTTAGTTGGGTTTAGAAGAGGCTTAATCTTCATTAGGGTTAATTATGAGTAGTTTTGAGGCGGTTCATACTTACAAAAATACTGTACCTTTTCACTCAGCTTATAGCAGAAATTACACACATAGAAATAACATCGCAAGCGGCGGCAGAGCATAATTCACAAAACATTGTACACCTGTGGTTCTATACACCTTTTTCCTGAGTCAATAAGTCACATGTCGTCTCGTCAAGTCAATTGCTATAATTCTACAGAACCATCATATTTCTAAACACCCTCTGATCAGGTCCACTTCAGGTTTGAGTGGTTTGAGCCTGCAGGCCAGGAAACATTTCCAAGGGGCGTCCCCCATCCTGCTTCACACACATAAAAAAAACAGTGTTGTTAATTGCTCATTTGAAATATGCTTGCATGCTTGCATCAATACTCCTTCCTCCATGACATGATTAAAGAAAATAAAACGTTCAAGACCGATGCCGCCTCAATATCAACGCAAGTGAACTTTGTTTATAACGCCAATTTATCAGTTCATCTTTTAGTTAATTAGTTATTTCTAGGAACATTTGTCAACCTAGTTGTTTCTAGGAAACATTTACAATCTAGTTATTTCTAATTAGTTATTTCTAGGGACCAATTCCAACCTCTCTATTTTTAGAAACATCTGTCAGCCCCTTAACCCCCTTTTGAAACAAAACTCTACCTTGTTTCAATTATGCCAAAGTTATTTGGTTAATAAATTGGAAATTGTGTCTAAATTTACCATCCTTTAACCTTAGCACTAGTGTCAGATGTTTCCTAAACCTCAGCCTATTGCCACCACTAATTTGGTTTTCACAACCATATAGCTAACTGTAATCTACGATATCATCTCATTTTCTTTAAAATTATAATCATTTACCAAAATGTACCCCTTGTGACACATCAGAATCCCAACATGCACTCCGCCAAGGATAACTGCAAAAACAGAAATATAAAAGTTAACTCGTTTTAGGGTCAGGAGCTGGGATCATTTCCCTTGCTTTCCTCAAGCTTCACCACAGAGTTACAGGAACCAGAAAAAGCAAGTCGTCAGATCCACCTGAGCACAGTATAACTAAGAATCATGAAGCCTGCACTGGCAGGCCCTAAATGTCGCCTATGTGTTTCATTAAAAAAATTATCATAGCAACTGTAGTTTTGATCTCGGATACTAAGATCAAAAACAGATCCTCACAGATCAATATGGGGTGCGGCCTTTGCTGGTATGAGTGACTTCAGGACCATTTGTTCTCTTGTCTGTTTGGAGAACGTGTTCAGCTTTCTCTTGTTCCAGCCCCCAGTGAGACGTTCACTGGGTTCTGATTCTCGTCCGGACCCCCCAAATCCGGACCGTATATCCTGGCCATTTGTGTCTGATGACCATGTTTTGACAGTTCTTTGAGAAAGTCTTTGCCTCTGCTCGGCTGAAAGTTTTTGTGGACAGTCTTTTGTTCTTTTGGTGCCTTTGTTGTTTTCAGTCGTTCCTTGCGTAAGCCCCTCAAAAGTTCTTGAGCAAGGTTGCATATGAGTCCAGCCATGTTGTTGTTCTTCCCAGTGAAGTCACAGTGAGTCAGTTTCTGGACACACCTTCATATTAAATCTGATCCGATCTGATCAATAACCACAGTAGCCGAGATTCAAAAGTCAGATGCTGCATGTGTTTTGACAGAGGCCTATCTTAATGCATATTTACCATTATGTGTTTTGCAAGAATGAGGTGGGATTCATAAGACTCACCTTTGCCGTTCCACCAACACTGTTCAATGAGGCTATTTAAAAAATTAAAAAATCATTCACAGACCAAGATCAAGTTAATTTTCTGTTAACCAGCTTTATTATAGATCCTTCGACAGAGGCATCTTTTAATCTGATCTGCACAACAGATCCAAAACATTAGTTTGCCTAAAAGTGAAATAATCAATTTACCCTGCAACCAAAAAATACTGTAGCCTACTTTTATTTTAGAAAATATAATTTATTATTTCCTAAGACCCCCTTGCTAGTATACAGTCTATGATAATTAGCCAATTCCTTGATCCTTCTAAGATCTGCCTTCTTGTTGGATTTATTTATGTATCGTGTATATTTTCATGTCTAAACCGCACAGCTAGATGCCATCCTAAATTGTCAATTTGAAATTATTAAGCTCAGTGGCTCATTTATTCAAAGTAAAAATATGGGCTCGTTCATTTTGGCCTGTTGTTCCAGGTATGACCAGGGGTGTGTTATGAAATAAAATAATTTTGTCTTTGTGTTTTCATTATATCGAAGAGGTTTTTCATACAATGTTAAAAATGATCAAGTTTCTCTCATAAAATGGTAAGGGTTTTCTGAGAGGAGACAGAATGTGAGCATCTACTCATGTGAGGCTTTGGGACTTAAGGAATGCTTGAAGTTGGGTCTCTTCTGGTCTTTGAGTGACTTGTGGCAGGGGGGGCCTTGGTGCCTTTTGTCAGTTTTATGACTTCACAGATTTATATGACTGGGAAGGAGACACTGGCCTCTTTGTTCTGGGTGCTAAGCCACACTTCCCCCTCTCAGCCTCATGTGAGTTGGAAGAAAGGTGTCCAGCTCTGAAAACTGTGTTCACTTGAAGGCGCAGAGAACATGGTTGCATAAAACGTAGTAAAACAATTAATACCTTGATCATAAAGCACTTGTGCATTAATTATATAATAGTTGTGAAGTAGTTTTCAATCAGATTAAAAGTAGAACTGTGTAAGGTCAGCCTGTATAAATAAAGGTTGAATGAATGAATATTATCCTTCACTCTTTTACCAAAAAAGAGTTCAGCCAGCTGAAAAAACAAATGGTATTTCCTCTATCAGTTAAGGGGGAGGGAAAAATACCCCACCAGAGAGACAAAGAGGATCCTATGTGATTGGTGGAAGGCAGGAATATCCTGCAGGAGTATAAAAACATGGGTATCCTCCTCCAGCGATAAGTCAGAAGGCCCCGGGGTGAAGAGAATTGGATCCAGACTAATCAGGTTGTATGAGGTCTCCCTTGAACACAATCAATGTCTTTTCTTCCACCCATTCTCCCCCACTGTCTCCCTGGCTCTCTTTTGAACAAATGTAATGACTTTTAAGAATAGCATAAATGTATTCTGTGACTTTCTTTTTTAAACTTATGATTAATTAAACTGGTTTTTTGGAACTTTAAATTATGAGTGTTTGTCGTGTTTTCAGCGTGTTTTTCCTTTCTGATCCAAAGTGAACCAAATAACGAATTCTGGGGCGGATAAGAATTATAAAGCCAACAATTGGAGGTTCCTACCGAGATGGTTGCACGCACGGACAGGAAGGGGCAGAGGAGTCCAGAGCACTGACTACTGACCGGTCACCTCAACAAAAAAGGTAGGCAGATTCCTGTTTAAACAAAATCTGTGATTGGGAATTTTATAGGCAAATTTAAACTCAGTGTGTTTGGACTCCATTAAAAGTAGAATTATAAGTTTCCAGCCAAGACTCCAGATCCCAGAGTAAAAACACGCAGTGGTCGCGCCTACCTAAAGCCGACGGGCTTTTGGAACAGAGGGATTAGGGGTTTTAGGATAAATAAATAATTTATCCGCCGCCGTTTCCTGTAACTCTGAGACTAAGTTCAACTGTAATCTTGTTAGGTTTTGTGGCTAACTATAAAACAGTGTCAATTAAATCTACTTATAATTTGATTTTTGATTAAGTGGAGGCGGGATCTGGTGAGGTGGTGTATTTGTATATTACTATGCGTAAATACATTATAATACACTAGGAATGAAGGTATTGAAATATTAAACCCACAAATAAATAAAATAAATAAAGTGTGGGACTGAGGAAAAATTGAAATGAATACGCTGACTTTCGCTGATAAAATAATCCGATAAGAGTTCCAAAATTTGGGCCAGTTAGAAATAGAATAAAATTAGTCACAGAATACTAAATCTTTTTTATGTTCTAAACCAGTGAGGGTATGAGCACTGTGAGGAGTCAACACACGTCAAACCAATCTGATATTACACTCAAAAGGTTCTAAAAAAAATAAAAATAAAAATAAATTCTTTTTTATTGCTGAGGTTTCTGGCGTCAGAGCTCCGCGTGCCTGTTGGGCTGGTCTGTTTGTCCGTGGTCTGTCCTGTGAGTTATAAGGCCAGCGTGAGCTGGTCAGTCTTCAGTGTTGTAAGTCTTGTTGAATTATAAGGCCAGCGTGTGTGTGTGTGGAAGAGGAAGGAAAAAAGAGTTCCGGAGTGGTACACGGGAAAAAAATCGGACGGGCTGACTTGCCATAAGGAACGCGCAGTCTGTCTCGACCCTTCCAGTGTGGGAGGCACCCGTGTATTCACTGAGTCCTGGTTCCTGTGACAATAAAGATTAATAGCTGTGTGGTGTGTGCATGTTTTACTGTGAGAATGGACAAAGGTACAAAAGCTGAAATGGAAGGAAATTTTAGTCAGAAGTGCGGGAGCGCCTCATTTAAACCCATAGAAGAACAAAAGAAAATTATAACACAGGCAATAAATATATCAATGCAGGACAAAAAACAGGAAAAACAGCTCTTAAAAAAAATAGAGGAATTAACTGACAAGACAGGCAAAAATAACGTGGTGAGTTTAATTTGGGGAAAAATAAGGACGTGTAAGGAAGAAATAGAAGGTTTTGAGAAAGAAGAGAAAGAGGCCAATGCTTTACAAACATGGGAAATATAGAAAATTGTTGACTGCATCAGACAGCAGTTGCAAAGAGTGGTTTAAACTGGTTTTAATAGCACAAGGAGTGTTACATTTACTGACTATGGAGAAGAGTGAGAAAACAGGAAGTCTTGAGCCTCCACCCTATAACAGCACCCCACCAGCACCATCGGTAAAAAGCATGTACCCAATATATCATGTAGAAGGGGGCGTGGTAAAGATAGAAGAAGCTCCCTCCACCTTAGAGCAAGAGAATTCCATGACATCAGAGAGTCTGGTTACTAAGAGTGAGGTGAGATCAGTGAGTGCATCAGACTTCAGAGACTTTATGAACACACATGGGTCCCAAAAGGCAGCTGTCAGCTCAATATCTATAACCCCTCCTCCCTTCTCTCCAATAACCCCCCCAAGGTCACAGGCGTCGTTTTACCACCCATCAGGGCAAGGATGTGTTCCTCCTGACGCTCCTGGGTGGGGAAACAGGCCTGAATTAACTGACAGGATGTTAAATCTGACACCCCACAACACATCGAGGCCCAGGAACCCCCCCTTGGCCGAAGGCCCTCTTCGGATCACTTCAGAGGTTATAACCTCTCCTCCTCTTCCATCCAATCGGATGGAAAACACCAGTACACCGCTTCCCCTCTACACCACCACACCACTCCCTGTAACAGCACACCCCAGTACATCCAGTCTTATGGAGCATGAGGAGACGCAAGGGTTTGAAAATTGTTCTTTTTCCAGCAGCAGCTATCCCTTGTTCCAAGCAGGTACACAAGTCAGGTACAAACCTTTTGCTTTGGGAGACATTCAGGCCTTGGTGGAGAAATTGCCCCCCCTAACAGCGGGAGGCAGCAAATGGTTGAACTCAGTGGACAGCCTCACCAAAGGGATCACATTGGCAGTGGGGGATGTGAGAGCTTTGTTGGGGAGATGTGTCACTTCCACTAGGATGGATGAATTGGAACGGGCAGCAGGTTGGAATCGCACAGTTCTCGACTCAGAACCCATGACAAATCACTTAAATAGGTTCGCAGGAGCCCTTAGGGAGGCTTACCCGCTCCCAGAGGGTTCAGGGGTGCCTAAGTTTCATTGGAAACCTGGACAGAACCCCACAGTTTATTTAGATCAGTGTAAGCAAGAGTGGCATGATAGAACACACTGCCACGGGCAAGGTGCGGGACAGAGATATTTCTTTAGACAAGCTATCCTTGATGGTGTTCCAGCAGCTGTCAGTAAAGCAATAAAAGCAAACCCTGACCTTCCCACTGCTGATGCAGAGAAATGGGAACGTCACTTAATTCATCATCTGCAGGAAGTAGCAGATGAGGAGGTAAAAAGTTCAGCTGATTTAAAAGACATGCAAACTCAGCTGCTGAAATTACAACTAAAGCAAGCTAGAGATGTGGTGCAATCAAAGAAAGAGGCCAAACAGATGGTTACTGGGGAGGGAGGTGTGTTTAACACCCCACAGCAGCACACGGCACCCCAGCCATATTATAACAACTCATCTCAGGGTCCGGTCAGGGGGCAGTGGAGGAGAGGAGGAAGAGCGCGGGGCAGGGGCTATAGCCGAGGTAACCTGCAGGGAAACAGAGCACAAGACGTCTGCCATTTTTGTCTAAAGCCAGGACATTGGGCCCGTGAATGTTTTCACAAACAAGCACAGTCACAGAGGGAAGGACGCCTTCACTCAGCTCCCAACTCACAGATGGCTCCAGCTGGCCAGCACCCGGCTCTACAAAGAGAGTGGGCCCAAGACTCAGGGTCCAGCTCTTCATACCAGCAATGACACACCCCACAGAGAAACCAGTCCATAGGGGGAGGTGCAGACCCTATGATACGGATGAAAGTCATGAACAAGGACTTGTCCTTCTTGGTGGACACAGGTGCCACATACTCCACGTTGAATGACCTGGACTTTTCCGAACACGCCACATCTGACACGGTGTCAGTGGTGGGCTTCTCTGGGGTGCAACAAAAACTGCATTTAACTGAACCTCTCCTAATCACAGCAGGACCGCAGTCTTTGACTCATCCTTTTGTTTTGTCTAAGGATGTACCAGTAAACCTGCTGGGTAGAGACTTGTTGAAAAAGATGGGGGCGACCATTTTGTGTGAACCAACTGGGCTGAAAGTCACTCTGCCCAATGGGACTTGTTGGACTTGTTCACAATCATCTTCCTCTCCAGCCTCACAATGTCTGCTTAAACCAACGCAGGAGGAGGTCGCTGACATCTACTGGGCTTTGCTACGCCCTGAAACAACACAGCAACTGGGCATCTACTCTGCGTACTTGTCTTGGAAGCCATGGCTTGATGCTCTGCGACCCTATGTTCCCCCTCCAGATCCTATACATCTGACACTCTTTTATGACCGTGACTCTGATGATTGTTTTAGAGAGCATTTTGCCTCTACTTTGCAAGATACTGAGTGGGTTTTGACCTCAGATAAGATCATTGTAGGTCCTCAGGGGGTGGCCTCACATGTCACCCTATCACCATCTCAACTTGAATGGTATAGGATGTCATCTGAAGCAGCACCACATGTCTCACTTGCTCTTTCACCTTCACACCAGGCTAAGGATTTAGGACCCATGGTAAAAACAGTCATGGATGCCCTAGATTGGTGTCCCACACAGCTTCCATCAGTTGCTTTTTCACCATCAACAGATTGCTATATTATTGATGTTTCAGCTCAGGATTTGGGTAAATTAGATCATGAACTTATTTCAAGAGAACATGGCAGGGAAAAGACTGATCACACAGAGGTCCCTGCCATGCTTGATACGCTCCCACAATCCCTTTGGTCTCAAGGTCCAGAGGATGTGGGATTAGTAAACTGCGATCCCATCACTTTTGAACTTCTCTCCACTGAGCCAATATGGTTGTATCAATACTCACATAAGCCAGAAGCCGCAGAGGGGCTGAGCAATACGGTTTGGGGGTTGCTAAATGCAGGAGTATTAGAACCGTCTAATTCACAGTGGAATACTCCCATTTTGCCAGTCGAGAAAGCAGGTACAGGAAAGTACAGAATGGTGCATGACCTTAGGTCAATTAATGCAATCCTTAAGACTCCCACCTGCCCTGTTCCAAATCCATACGTGGCGTTAACAAACTTGAACCCAAAACAAAAGTGGTTCACTTGTATTGACTTAGCCAACGCCTTCTTTTGTCTCCCTTTGTCAAATGATGTACGAGACATTTTCTCTTTCACTTTTAATGGCCAACAGTACCGATATACGCGTCTTCCTCAGGGGCTTGCATTGTCCCCTGGAATATTCAATCAGGTACTAAAAGACCTGTTGGTTAAACTTCCTCTTCCTGAAGGCACCACTTTGCTTCAATATGTGGATGATTTATTGATAGCATCAGAATCACCTGAAGACTGTCTCAAAGCCACCCATGACATTCTTCTTCTTCTTCATGATGCGGGTTTCAAAGTGAGCAAAACAAAACTTCAAGCCGTCCGCACCCAGGTATCCTTCTTGGGACGGTTAGTCTCAGCTCGAGGAACAACGCTTTCTCCTGAGCACAGAGTTTCCATTTTGAATCACCCAAAGCCTAGCACGGTACAGGAAATGTTGTCTTTTCTGGGGTTGACAGGGTATAGCAGACATTATATACCTGATTACAGTGAACTCACTACTTCTCTTCGAAACATGGTTAAGGAACAGGGGATGAGAAAATTAAAGTCCAAGCTCGTTTGGAGCCTTGAAGCTGAACAGTCTTTCATAACTCTCAAACAACTTTTGACTCGGGCTACTGATTTAGCCCTACCTGATTACACCTCACCTTTTTACCTTGATGTTTCTGAAGCAAAAAACACCATTAATGGCATTTTGTTTCAGAAAAAGGGGGGGAATAGACAGATACTGATGTACACCAGCATTCTTCTGGATAGTACTGAAAAACGTCATCCACCATGTACACAAATGGCAGCAGGTTTGAGTAAAATTGTCGCTAAAACAGCACATATAGTGATGGGCCATCCACTGCACATTTTAACATCACATAATGTCGTGGCCTATGTGAACTCTGAACTCTTCACAATGACTTCATTGAAACAAAGACGCATGAGTAACATTTTGGCAGCACCAAATTTGTCATTTTCACATGAAGGTGTAAACATGGCTGATGGAATGAATACAACACACACGCACGATTGTGTTCAAAAGGTCTATATGGAAGAAAAAATCAGGTCTGACCTAGAAACAGAACATAT
>JBBPBX010082469.1:0-15729 GCA_038048925.1 Garcialebias charrua | reverse complement strand
TAGAATGATGAACAGAAATTCTACCATTGCTGTTCATCATTCTTTAGTTAGTAGCAGGTCACTTTTGTAAATGAGCCCTCGAGGCTCAATGAGATTTACCTGACTAAATAAAGGTTGAATGAATGAATGACTATATATATATATACAGTATATATAAATAAAAAAATTAAGGTTCATTGATAAACTTCATCAACTCGTTTAAAAGTTCTTTTCTTTTAATTGAGGATTTTTGGGATTGAAATTGCCCCAAGGCCACACCCTGCCACAGATCTTTGGAGGACACCCCGCGTGGAGATGGTCTTCATCTGGTCTCCATGGGTCAGTCCTCAGTGCTGGTTGATCACCTTCGGTCTCACGCAGGTGCAACCCACTGAGATGAGTTTGGACTCCAGGCGGTAGTGGTAGCTGTGCCTGGCCCTGGCGTCTTGACTCGCCTCAGAACCAGCACCTGATGCAGAATGGGACGGGACTCCAGGCCCCCGTCCTCCAGTCCTTGGTGGTCCAGGCAGGTTTTGAGCAAACAGTGAGCCTGCGACAGCGCATGAGGGAACATGTTGTCATCCCTGGAGATGCTGAGGACAGAGAGGAGACAAAAAACTGTTAACAGGACTCTGAGCTTCATGAAGGACAACACACTGAGGAGCTGAAGCCTCACTTGTAGGTCCACGGTGAGATGGAGTCGCTGGCCAAAGAACTGACTTTTAGGCTGGGAACTAAATTGTTTGGGTCCAAACGCAGAGGGACCGTTTCTTCTGCTAATCCTTCAAAGGACTTCCTGTGTGGCTTTGCTGCTGTCTGTGGGACCACCACCACCATCATCATCAACAGGACAGCGCTGACAACCTGAGGAAGAAGAACATTCATTCATTCAACCTTTATTTATACAGGCTAGCCTCGTTGAGCCACGGGGACTCATTTACAAGAGAGACCTGTCTCACTCACACCTAGGGTCAATTTAGAGTTACCAATCAGTCTAACATGCATGTTTTTGGACTGTGGGAGGAAACCGGAGAACCCGGAGAAAACCCACGCATGCACGGAGAGAACATGCAATAACAAGTCACTTTCATCATTGTCGTCGTGAATGTCTAGCGAAGACATACTGAAACAAAAAAAATATAAACGTAAAAAACAAACTAACATTGATACTGAGGAAACACATTACATATTTTATTAAAGCAACAATAATCAAGTTTGATCATGAAATAAAGAAACATGTACTTGGGAACCAGTACAATAAATTCTCTCAATAAAAGTTAATGAGACTAACTCGAAAGTATAGACAAAATCATATTTTTAACACGCACTAAAATACGTACGTTCAGTGCAAGTGTATGTTATACATGAACACAGAATTTTAATGAAGTCATCTTTTTAAAAATTCTTAAATTTATAAAGTTGTACATTTTCTGTGACGTGGTTAGAAAAATAAAATAATAAAAAAAATAAGCTTCAAAGATATTTATTGTCAATATTGTGCATCTGTATTATTCTAATTTTATGTCCACTAAAATTGCAGCACAGAAAAGCCATAACAATAAAGAAATACATTATATAAAAACTGGAGCGTGAGATCGATAGGCGGATAGGTGCAGCGTCCGCAGTGAAGCGGGCGCTGTACCGGTCTGTCGTGGTGAAGAGAGAGCTGAGTCAAAAGGCAAAGCTCTCAATTTACCGATCGATCTACGTTCCCACCCTCATCTATGGTCATGAGCTTTGGGTTGTGACCGAAAGAACAAGATCTCGGATACAAGCGGCTGAAATGAGTTTTCTCCGCAGGGTGTCTGGACTCTCCCTTAGAGATAGGGTGAGAAGCTCAGTCATCCGGGAGGGACTCGGAGTAGAGCCGCTGCTTCTCCACATCGAGAGGAGCCAGTTGAGGTGGCTCGGGCATCTGGTTAGGATGCCTCCTGGACGCCTCCCTGGTGAGGTGTTCCGGGCATGTCCCACCGGGAGGAGACCCAGAGGAAGACCCAGGACACGCTGGAGGGACTATGTTTCTCGGCTGGCCTGGGAACGCCTTGGGATTCCCCCGGAGGAGCTGCTCCAAGTGGCTGGGGAGAGGGAAGTCTGGGCCTCCCTACTTAGGCTGCTACCTCTAGCCGTTTACGCATTGGCCGGCCCTCCCCGGCTCTCCCAGCTTCTAACCCGGGTTCGGCGTCTTCGCATTTACCTTTTCCGCCCGGGATCCACCCTTGTTCTGGAACCATCTTCACCGTGGTTCTTATCGGGCCGAGCCCGACAGGGCTAGTTTCAGCTCTCATTTGATTCGTTGTTTGCAGCAGGGGCGGGACTCATTCAAACAACCTCAGCGCGAGGGTTGAATTTCATTCAAATTTAACTACAGAAACGAGAAACCCCTAAAACAATTGTTAGCTGAATTAGTGTTTCTGCGTTTAATTTTTGTTAATAACTGATCACAAATCAGCTTATGTTACAACGTAAATAACACGAAGCGCACACCCATTTCCGCCTTTCAGCGCGACCTGAATGTCATTAAACAGCATTAAACAATAACTAATATTGTCTAACTGTTGCGCGCAGCCAGGGTTTTAAAATATAACGAATAATCTCTAACTTTTACGTGCAGCTAAAATGTCAGGAGGAGTGATTGCTATATGAGCAAGTTGGACACCTGAAAATTCAGTCCGGAGTATAGCTCAAAGCGTAAAGCACTGCTCTTTTGACCGGGAGAAGTGGGTTCGCTTCCCGCCTGGGACAAAGTTATTTTACTTTTTTTTTCTTTATTCACATTTTCTTTTAAATAAAAAGGAGTTTGTTTGGTTAACAAACTCCTTTTTATTTAAAAGAAAATGTGAATAAAGAGAAAAAAAAAGTAAAATAACTTTGTCACAGGCTGGAAGCGAACCCACTTCTCCCGGTCAAAAGAGCAGTGCTTTACGCTTTGAGCTATACTCCGGACTGAATTTTCAGGTGTCCAACTTGCTCATATAGCAATCACTCCTCCTGACATTTTAGCTGCACGTAAAAGTTAGAGATTATTCGTTATATTTTAAAACCCTGGCTGCGCGCAACAGTTAGACAATATTAGTTATTGTTTAATGCTGTTTAATGACATTCAGGTCGCGCTGAAAGGCGGAAATGGGTGTGCGCTTCGTGTTATTTACGTTGTAACATAAGCTGATTTGTGATCAGTTATTAACAAAAATTAAACGCAGAAACACTAATATATATATATCCAGCTAACAATTTTTTTTTTGCCGAGTCTCCTCTCTTAAAACACGAACACTCCACCCACGTGAAGAGACCACCCCACCCACTTCCAGAGAACTGCCCACCCACTTCAAGGCGGCTTTGCGGCAAATGCGTAATGAACGCGGGTGGCCCAGAGACACCCAGGGGAGCCCCGGGCCACTGAGGGCTGGCCAATGCGAAAACGGCTTCTGTGACCCGACCCCGGATAAGCGGAAGAGAATGGATTGATGGATGGATAAAACAACTTTTCAAAATGAGCAATACTAAGTTTAATACAAAATTTTGGCAATAAATCGATAAAATCAAAGAAGTAAATACAAAATTTAATTTTTAATTTAATAAAACATTGTTTATTAAGCTTTTAATGTTTTGGATCTACAGTAATTTAGAACACCTTCTCCATCAAAATTAGTAAATTTTGTCCTTTTCTCCAAAATATTGTTTACACTGAGTAAAAAAAAAAAGCTTTATATTATGTATTTATTTATTATTTATTTATTTGTTTATTTATTATTTATCCTTTCATCTTCAAGGTTTTGGCCCACATCTGAAAATGTTTGGACACCCCTGGCTTAAATAAATAATTAAAAGCCCTAAATTAATTAAATCCATGCCCATGAGTGGATGTAAACTTCTGATCATGTGTATAAATATCAAATGTCAATTCTAATATTCTTGTCAAACAAAACAAAACTTCTGCTTTGTTTGGAAAAAAGCCACAATTTAATGCAATATTTCTAAAAGTTAATATTTATAAAACTAAACTGTTGCCACAATAGTAACTTGTTATCACATAAACATCTATAATCTCACTATACAAATTTCCCTAAATCTTAATATGAAATAAGTTGTCTTTATTTTACTGAAATTCACACAGATGATCGAGTTTGCTGACTTTTTACCTGTTTGATGAACAGTTCTCTGTAAAGTTGTAAACTCTGTGACGTTCTCTACCGCCCCCTGCAGGTGAGTCTTGTCTGAAGAACGGCCAAAGCCCGGGCTCCGTCTCCACGCAGCACAGCTCTCCACGCAGTGACTTCACTTATGGAAACGGTGCAACCCAGGCTCCTGGCCCCAGCATGGGCAACGCCACTTCTGTTTCAGACGGGACGTCAAACGCCAACGCGCAACCGAGCGATGTCGCCATCAGCCGAAAGGAGAGCGAAGGCTTCGGCTTTGTCATAATCAGCTCGCTGAACCGACCAGAAACGGCTACAACTAACAGTGAGTCCAGTCATTGTTATGGAGACACATAGATGCTTGTCTACGATCAGTCATCCTCTACTCTGCCTAACAGCTGTTTCAGGTGATAAACCGCGTCATCCTCATAGATGCGTGTAAATACCAAGTATGATACGTTCCTAACTTTACCAGACAAGGTAGTTAAAGTCATGGCTGAATAAAAAGTGAAGCATCTCTCGGTCTAGTTCGTCAATTATACATATCCTCCCACAGCACGTCAGTCACACACATCTCTACTATGCTGCTGTGAGCATCAGTGCTTCGCCCACACACAAAAAAATTTCTGGATGTCTTATGTAAGCCCGGCTGAACTGCAAAATGAGAAAGACGGCAACAGATTCTGTCAGTCTGTGAGTGAGTTTCTTGTGAGCACGGACAGGAGAAACAACCGGATCTACCACTGAAAGCATCTCTACCTGAATCCTCTCAACAGCTGTGCCCCATAAAATCGGACGCATCATCGAGGGCAGCCCGGCTGACCGCAGTGGGAGGCTGAAAGTGGGAGACCGGATCCTGGCGGTGAACGGTCAGTCCATCGTCAGCATGCCGCACGCTGACATCGTCAAGCTGATCAAAGACGCGGGCCTGAGTGTCACTCTGAGGATCATCGCACAGGACGGTAAGCAGACACACACATGGACAAGCTACTTTGGATAATCATGTAATGTCACTTTAAAGTGAGTAAAGAGAACGCTCCATTCATGTAATCCCCCAAACAATGTAACCATGAGAATCTTCTAAGCTTTTAAAAATGAGATTCTTGCTGGTCACGGACATACAGTCGCTACATTAAACAGAGCTGACCCACATTAAATCTGAACAGATGGACAAATCGCCTACTGACTTCTGCTTACATTGTTCTGCTGCGTTTTGCTGTTATCAGCATTTAAACACGAACACGTGACCATTTGGAGATGAATTTGTGGAACTTTAGACCATTAGTTGTAGAGCAAAATGATTCCGTTATAAGTAATTGACTTGTATGTGTTGGTTGAGTAACTTTTATCCTATTGTGATTTTCTCATTGTTCTTCTGGCAAGCAAATGATAGAAGTACTCAGCCAACAAAAGCATTGAAGAATGAAGTCATTCCACTTTTTTCATTTCTTAATTTGTACATCCGTGACTCTTTCATTCCTCTCCTCACTTTTTCGCCTCTACCTACTGAAATGCACTGACATGAAAAAGAGAAATGGGGAAAGAAAAGATGGCCAAAAAAAAAAATGTTTTGATACAGAAACGTAAGCTAAATATGGATGGTCTCTATTAGAAAAGTATTTTATGATGCAGAGGAAAAACTCTTGAGTCATACTTGGTTAAAATCCTGGACGAGCCCCCACTTTGTCATAGCTTGGCTGAAAAGCCATGTGAGAAACTGGTTTGAAGGCATTAATGGATGAATGAATATTGATGACTTTGATATATGATATTGACTGTTTAACTCATTATTTATCTAGTACTTGATCATGATTAGGCCACTTAATTTTAACTTAGGACACCTTAAGGAAAAAAGAAAGACCTTAAAACCAGAAGATGAGGCTGTGTTGTCGACACAACAGATAACTTAGTCAAAATTGCCCATTTGGTTTGTTGGCGTTGGTTCTTGAGTCTTCAAGTACTTAACCAGCATCTTATTGGAAAGCCACCACTTCAAGATACTACTTAGTTGAATCTATTAAAAGTGCCAAAAATAACAGATTACCTAACAGAAAATAGGATTTTAGCACCAATCAACTGAAGGATGATGCTTCTCTCAGGTCCACTGTAAAGTTTTTAAAGGCTTTACATACTGTTTGTCTATTTAAGATAATATTTTATATTGTTTGTCCTTCATTCCTTTTTTAACATACATTATTGGGTATAAGGACTGGACAGAAAATGTATTTTTAAAAAGTAGCAAAAGTCTAAGAAAAACTTTAAAATACTGTACCCTCAAAAGGCCTGGAGAGATGATTGATCAAAATCACTTTAAGATTACAAAAAAAAAAAGTATTGCTTCTTGGAAGAAGATAATAGAAATAAATGTGGTTTAAAAGGTTTGCACAGTACTATGTGTTCCAGATGCTATGAACTTTTTCTGCAAATAACCCACCTTTGTATTTCCCATTAAAACTCCTTAAACAAGCTTTTTTTTCTCTATCCAGGTTCATTTAATAAACTTACACCTATTTAGCCGAGAATAATTTCTGACTCATAAGGAGGAGAGAAAGGCAAATTACTGAAAATATCAAATATATCTGATTAAAGCAGTAACCAAAGTAAATACCTTTGAGCAAAAGTTCATCAAGGCTCACTTAATTTATCAACCAGCTCCTGAGGTCAAGTGTTTCCAGCTTGTATTTGTTTTCAGTGAAAACCTGCAATAAACCCCTATGTGACCTGTTGAGCTGCTTGAGACAAAAAAAAAAAAAACGGAATTCTTCTTCATTTATTTAATAAACACACCATCAAAAATTTTGTATGACTTTATTTTACAGTTGAATTTTAAATCATTTTTAAATATTTTTTGTTTGCTGTGCTGCCCCTAGTGGTGAAAAACGAGCTATCATAAACAAACAGAGGTAAATGTGCTTTAAATATGTTCCTTTTAAGACTGATGGCTCTGAGATATGCAGGGTAAGGGAATTTAAGTTTTTGGGTGTAATTATTGATGATAAGTTGTCTTGGAGACAACACATAAATTCTGTAAAAACTAAAATATCTAGATCTATTGCAGTGTTGTACAGTATAGAGTTAAAGATCTATTAAACGATAAAGTAATGTACAGTATTTGTTGTACAATGCAATAATAATCCCACATTTAATTTATTGTGTTGAGGTTTGGGGTACAGCGTGCAAAACTATAACTAAGCCCATTTTTATTTTACAGAAAAGAGCTATAAGGATTATCATTAGAAAGCATTATTACCATCCATCAAATGTTTTATTTTGCAAATTAAAATTACTGAAATTTTATGATCTGGTTGACTACAATATTCTCTTAATATTATACAAGGCGCAGAACTTCACATTACCCTCAAATATCCAAACGCTTTTTGTAAAAAGACAAGAGTACAGGTGGTCCCCGACTTACGAGCACATCGACTTACGACGTTCCGGACTTACGAGCTGACTAACGAACAGTAAAGTTGTACAGAACATACAGAAAATACAGTATGTGTTTTTAGATGAAAGTGTGTTAGCTAACCGTTTGTAAACAAAGTTCTGTGCATGTTTATGAACTAGTATGTACGTTTGTGTTGAAAAACGGGTGTTCGTAGTAGCGCTAGCATACATTTTCCGACTTACGACCGAAAATCCGGACTTACGAGTGACACATGTTTTGTATTCCGACGTACGAGATTTCGTGTTACGAGCACCTCGTAGGAACGGAACTCGCTCGTAAGTCAGGGACCACCTGTACTTACAATCTTAAGGTTACAGATATTTATGTTATGCCACAACATAGAACAAGTTTAAAGAGTAGGTCTACTATAGTTTATGGAATAGGTCTATGGAATGGTTTAGAAAATGATTTTAAAGTTGCAAAAACAATGACTTTGTTTAAAAAAATGAATAAAATTAGGTTTCTGGAAAAATATATATAAATTGGTTTGTTTCAAAATTTATAAATGGTAAAGTACGATGAGTTATTTATTGTGTCATATTTTTTTGTGGATTATTGTTGTTTGAATTGATTATTTGAATTAATTTTGTTTAAAAAGGGGCAGACAAAATGAGATTTTATCTTCTTCTGCTTCCTTTCGTTTCATGTAATGTTTGATTTTTTTATTTACGTGAAATTGTAAATAGTTTTTTGTGTTCTTTTAAATTTGAAATGAATAAAGAATAAATAAATAAATAAATATATATATATATATACGTATATATATTTTCCATATTACAGAGGTTAGCAACCCTCCGTCAGCCCCCACCTCCGAGAAGCAGAGCCCCATGGCTCAGCAGCACAGCCCACAGGCCCATCCCAACACCGCAGCCTCCCAGTCCAATCAAGAACCAACAGAACCGAACCCCTCTGCTGGCCAGCCCAACCTGGTGCCCCATCAGAGCCCAGTGACCCAGCTTCCTGCTCCTCCACCACAGACCTACACCCATGATGGCAGGTAAAGCACAAACAGCTGGAATATGTTTCACGGTCTTGTCTCTGCTATTTATTTATTCTGGTTCTCCTCATCTTTTGTCTACTTTTTCCTCTTTTGCCAACATCATCTTTGTTTTCCCACATCTCTCTGTTTATTGTTCACTTCCTTTCTCCCCATTTTGTTGTGTAACATCACTTATCTCTTGTGGACTTATGAATAATTTACAGCACGTGTACGGCTGCTTTACAGAGATATGTTGAATATTTTACCAAGAACCAGAGAGTCCAAAACCATCAGTGTCATTATCTTCTCTGCTTTACACCTTTTTTTTAATATTCAGCATCAGCCTTTGGGGTAACTGTGTCTTTAAAATGAGCATTTCTGAGCCTAGTTTCCTGCTTCAGTTGTAGCTTACAAGCTGCTCCTTCTGTTCTTCTTACAGCCTGGTTTGTCTGTTAGTTACAGGTCTGAGGTGAAGGCGAGGCAGGACGTGAAGCCAGACATCCGACAGCCGCCTTTCACAGATTACCGGCAGCCTCCGGTGGATTATCGGCACCCTCCTGTGGCGGACTACAGGCAGCCGCCGACACTGGACTACAGACATCCACCGCTGCTCGACTACAGACAGTTGGCCACCGATGCCCGGCAGTTTGCCATCCCAGACTACAGGATGCCTCCAGTTCAAGTAAGAATGTGTCTTTCTGCAAAAAAAAAATACCTTTTGACTCATCACTTTTGCTCAGTGTTGTGTCCACAGCTGCAGACGATGATGTTTGTTCTCTGTCAGACACAACACCACAGAACAAAAAATGTTGTTAAACAGAGCCAACACCCCTTAAAGCCAGGATTTTATCCAGAGTTGGCGTAAACCAAAATATAATGTAAATATTTTGAAGAAAACGTTTTATTTTTGGTCAAATTATACCTTTATTTGTATGATCAGTGATTGTGATATACACTGAGCAGGACTCTTTAGGCTGCTGAATTTTCTGTTTAAAAATAATCACAGTACCGGTAATGCTTTTTGCTGAATAATTAGCTCAATGGGGATTTTGATGATTAATTGCTTAAATTTAATTTAATCATATTTTTTGCACTGCTTTATTATGTTATTTGCTTACAATAATGGATAATCTGATTTTGGCTAATTACAGCTGTTTTGTCTATGAAGTGTACTGAACGAGCCAAAGAGACTCTAAATGTCCATACATATGGCTTGTTTTCTCTTTAAGCTTATGAAAAACCACCAAAGAATCATGCATGACACCTGACTGATTCACTTTTTTCTAGAGATGCACGATATTATCAGCATGGTATCAGTATTGGACGATCTAAAAAAGCTAAGTCTGGTCCTCTGGACATTCAAAAAAAAACAACTGTAGAAATGTTTCGTCTGACTGAGGAAGTCTTTCGGACGAAAGACGAAACGTTTCCACAGTTTTTTTGCTTTGTTTTGTTTTGTTTTTTGAATGTCCAGAGGACCAGACTTAGCTTTTTTTTTAGATTTTTCTACCTGGATTATTGAGCATGCATCAGAGTATTTATTGGATGATATTAGCGATAAGTTAAATATTGGACATTCCATCAAAATAACTCACCAATATAAAAGGCGCTGTTTTAGTATGACAACCCTGTGACAAGGATGCCATCAGCGCCAGCACAATGTGATGATGTCGCGAGCGCCTACTTGATCTGATCACGGCAGGACAAGAAAAAGTTTGTCGGCGGTGTGGAAGTTTTTTATATAATCGATAATGCACTACTACTTATGCACTTTTCACTTGCCGCTTGTGAACAGGTTGAGTTTAGATTTGAAAAAATTTAAAAAATTGCACTGTTCGAGTGTTATCATTGTGTTAGAGAGTAAATGTCATGAATAAATTTGACATTAAACGTAATCCAAGTTGAAGTTTGTTTGTTTGGGTAAAGATATAGAACAGATGTTGGAGTTGATAAAGACAGAATTTGTCAAAATACAAACTTGGTTTGAACTCACTAAATTATCATTAAATCTAGATAAAACTAATTACATGATATTCAGAAATAAAAAGAAAACTGTTGATGTTCCATTC
Source organism: Garcialebias charrua (assembly GCA_038048925.1). Classification (NCBI taxonomy): domain Eukaryota; kingdom Metazoa; phylum Chordata; class Actinopteri; order Cyprinodontiformes; family Rivulidae; genus Garcialebias; species Garcialebias charrua. The sequence continues at coordinate 5,118 of JBBPBX010082469.1, read as the reverse complement.
AAAATTGAGGGTGTTGAGATTTGTAGAGTGAGTGAGGTGAAGTTTTGGGTGTTATCATTGATGACAAACTGACATGGAAACAACACATAAATTCTGTAAGAATAAAAATAGCTAAATCTATTGCAGTACTGTACAAAGTCAGAGACCTATTGAATGATAAAGCTCTGTATTTGTTGTATAACACAATCATTGTTCCACACTTAATCTATTGTATTGATGTTTGGGGGAAAGCGTGTAAAACAATCACAAAGCCTATTTTTGTATTACAGAAAAGAGCTGTAAGAATTATCACTAGAAAACATTACTGTCATCCATCCAGTACATTATTTTATCAACTGAAGTTATTGATGTTCCATGATTTGGTAGATTATAATATTTTATCAGTTATGTATAGGGCTCAGAATAACACATTACCTTTAAATATCCAAATACATTTTGTTAAAAGATAAAATTGTTATAATCTTAAGGGGACAGAGATATTTGTAAAACCAAAATTCAGAACTAGTTTGGAGGGTCGGTCCACCTCAATCCAGGGAATTAGATTATGGAATGGTTTGGAGAATGTAGTTAAAAATGCCAAGTCAATGTGTACATTTAAGAAAATGATCAAAACTGAATTGTTAAAAAAGATTTTCATTAATGAAAAGTGCGTTATAAATTGAATTCATTATTATTATTATTATTATTAATATTATTATTATTATTAAGTAGCATAATGTGTATTGTATTAGTTAGAAAATTAGAAAGAGTTATTAATTTTGTTCTGTTACTGGAAGATTATTATTGTTTGAACTTCTTTCTGCTACCTTTCATTTTTTTATATTTTGTATGTTATTGGATCAACAAATTTTATAAATAAAACAAGTGTTACATAATCTTCAGCTCCTTTTTGACATCTGCATTTGGTATCAGGCCAGACTGACAAAGACCATGCAGAATAATGTATTTTAATTCCACAGCAGAGAAAGCTATGGAGTCGCTGTAAGTAGGTCTAGGGAAAAAAATATCGGTATTGGTATCGGTTATCAGCCAAATAAGTTTTAACATATCGGATATCAGCCCAAAATCCAATATCATGCATCCCTACTTTTTTCCTCTTGTTTTCATTGTTTTGTTGCCTTATTATAGTTGGATTGGTTTTCTACCATGTACTCCTCACGTATCACAGAATCGAATCAGGTTTGATCCGTGTCTGTTTCAGCTTCCACAAGACTTTGACTTCTTCACGGTGGAGCTGGAGAAAAGTGTGAAAGGCTTCGGCTTTAGCATCCGAGGAGGGTGGGAGTACAAAATGGACCTGTTTGTCCTGCGTCTCGCAGAGGATGGACCAGCCATCCGCAACGGGAGAATGAGGGTATAAAGTCTTATTTTTTGAAAGGTTAAGCTGCTTCCTATTGTCCTGGAATACATGGTGGTCGCTCACTATAATTGTGTGATGTTATCAACAACCTTTATCCCCTCGCAGCAACAGCGTTTGTCGTTTTGTCACCAAGAATCCCCGAAATCTCCTCCCATGATTCCAAAAAACTCATATTTTCCCTGCATGTAACATGGATCACAATTAGTTAGATAAAAAAAAATAACTTAAACTGTGCTTAAATGTTTGCACAGCTGCCCCTCCCTTTAGCTTTAGAGGCTGAAGCATCAAAGGAGCTCACACATTTTCTGAATTTATAATGATGTTACAACAAACTCTTGGAGTAGAGCTCTCGACTCCACTTGTCAGGCTCCATCAATGAAATAAATTACAAGCTCCACAGCAGCTTTTTTTTTCTGTATTTGTCAATCCCCTTTGCTTTCTTCTTCCCTTTCTTGCATCTTTAACGACCTTTGTGTTTGGGGCTGATAGCCCGAGTATGCTCTACATTTCTTATCTGTAATGAACCTGTCAAAGATAATGTGTGCAAAATGCCCCTTAGGGAGGTATTACTCTCCCTCCTGGATGGTGTTGAAGTCAGTCCAGTCCAGTGAGCCCAGCAGCACGAGGAAAAGGAGGAATCCCTCACGGCTGATGCTTTTATCCAAGCATGCAAGCCGCTGTGAAATATGACCATCAGTGGAAATGTGTGTGATGTAAAACCCAAATTAGAACAGCGTACGAATAGAAATCTACAAATGTGAATTAAATTCTGTTATTCAATTAAAAAATGAATGAACAAGACGCAGATGCCCTCTCGGCTAAATAGGAGAAAAAAACATCAAGCAGAATTGAAGCTCAGCAAAACATATGAGGTAATTTAACAGAATTACCGTATTTTCTGGCAAACAAGCCAGATTTTTTTGCATATATTTGTCAGTCACTTATACACCAAAGAGACTTACATACCCGGTACTTTTTTCCCCATATTCGTAACACAATTTTTGACTGCCGCTATAAATTTCGAAGTACTGCAACAAAGTCCTCCCTTGCGCGTTCGCTTCATTCAGCTGGTGCAGGTGGAGGAACGCTGGAGAGCTAGCAGCTCCGACCACGATGGGTGGGTGGATGGATGGATGGATGGATGGATGATGGAGTTGTGCAACCCAGGCAAAATGAAGCTGTTTTGACCATTAAATAAATGCATAATAAACGCATAATAAACGCATAATAAACAAATAATAAACGCATATTAAACACATAATAAATGCATAATAAACACATAATAAATGCATAATAAACACATAATAAACACATAATAAATGCATAATAAATGCATAATAAATGCATAATAAACACATAATAAACACATAATAAATGCATAATAAACAAATAATAAATGCATAATAAACACATAATAAATGCATAATAAACACATAATAAACACATAATAAATGCATAATAAATGCATAATAAATTCATAATAAATGCATAATAAATGCATAATAAATGCATAATAAATACAGAATAAACAAATAATAAATGCAGAATAAACACATAATAAACACATAATAAATGCATAATAAATGCATAATAAACGCATAATAAATGCATAATAAATGCATAATAAATGCACAATAAATGCACAATAAATGCATAATAAATGCATAATAAATGCATAATAAACAAATAATAAACGCATAATAAACGCATAATAAACGCATAATAAACACACAATAAACACATAATAAACACATAATAAACGCATAATAAATGCATAATAAACACATAATAAATGCATAATAAACACATAATAAACGCAATGGGTCAGCGGTGATGCATAATCAATGCGACCTATACACTGAAGCGACTTATATATGTTTTTTCTCCTCTTCATGATGTGTTTTTAACTGATGCAACTTATATTCCAGAGTGACTTATATGTCGGAAAATACAATACAAATACAATATATTGTCAGGGAGAACATCTGGCTAGAAAATTTGTGGGAAAAGTAGCCAACCCCCCTCCCACAAAAAAAAAGGTTTTCAAAGACCTCCAGAAAAGCTGAAGAACTATTGATCCAGACCAATTTAAAAGAATTACAACATTTTGAATCAATGGGTGAAAATACTGTATAAAGGAATTAAGGGTGCTTTAAAGTTTTTCACAGTTACAGTATACAGTATGCAGGTTTTAGAGAAACAAATGCAAGTAAGCTTTTCCTTAGTTCAACAAACTGCTCTGTAATAAAATTAACTCGGTTTAGACAGTTTATAATTTCATTCTCGTATTTTTATATTATATATATTTATATGGCATGATGAATGTTTCTTTTTTCCTACAGAGCCTTAATGTGCTTCAGGTGAAATAACTAGAGAAAGCAGGTTGCAGTAAAAATGCATCAAGATAAACGCTGCAATCTTAAAAACCGTATGTTCTACCGTACATGTCGCTCCAGCGTATAAGTCCCATCAATCCAAAACTGTCTAATGAAGTGGAAAATACATACGTCAGTTCGCCGTATATATCACATCTATTATGCGTCACCGCTCACCACCTGGAAACGTGGGCCAATGCGCACAGGAAGACTTGAATAATATTTTAACAAGATTAACACTTAAAAACTATTTATTTGTTTGCTCTAAATTATAGTAAAGGTGTGTCTCAGTTGAACTTTTCCTTAATAAATGCACTTTAATGGTCAAATCAGCTGCATTTCGCCTGAGCGGTGCTTCTATTAGCTCATACATACTTTACGTAATTTATTTTGATCTGCTTTTTGTCATCATGTCCTAATTACTTTGCTCCAGGAGTTCCAGAGTGGGACGAAGGTTTCCCCCTTGAAATGCTTCGTAACAGATTTTAACATGGATTTTTTTTTGTTGTTGTTACTAATTCACAGTCTAATCAGAAACAGGTTTCTTAAACCATTTACAGCAAACCCCCGACCTACGACTCCATCGACCTACGGCAACCCTGGACCTACGAACGAGCCATTTTAAAGAATGCCATCGATGTACGGCATAAAGTTCGTGACCTACGAACGAACCAAGTTAAAATATATAATCGAGCTACGGCATACTGATGCACGACCTACGAACGAGCCCTATTACAAGTATATAATCGAGCTACGGCGTAACTGCGTCAGTACGGCAAGCGGCCAGGTGGGGGAGGGGATTTCCTTGGCTGTTGTTTGTTGGGCATGGGCATGACACTGCGCATGACAGTGGAAAAGTACCGCCAGCGAGAGGGGGGGCTGGGCTTCCGGCGGTAGGGGTGTAACGGTACGCTAAAATCACATTTCGGTTCGGTTCAACTACAAGGAGAGCTCGGTTCGGTTTATTTTCGGGTTTTTTCGGTACAAATTTTTTTTTTTTTTTTACAAAATAAAGACTTACAAAATTTTTATGTGCCAAAAATATGTTTGTATTGTATTGTAGTAATAAATAAAAGTGACCCATTTGGATGACCACCAGCCTGATCAAGAAAGGTCATCAAAGACTCTACTTCCTCAGACGACTGAGACGTGCTGGTCTGAGCAGCCCAGTTCTCACCTCGTTCTACAGGTGTGCAGTGGAAAGCGTCCTGTGCTCCAGCATCAACGTGTGGCATGGAGGCTGCACAGTTGCAGAGAGGAAAGCTCTACAGAGAGTGGTGAAGGCTGCACAGAGGTCTGTCGGAGTCAGTCTCCCCACCATCACAGACATTTACACCTCCAGATGCAGGAAAAGAGCCACCTGCATCATGAAAGACCTCACTC
>JBBPBX010082468.1:0-15729 GCA_038048925.1 Garcialebias charrua | reverse complement strand
AACAACTTTGACTGGCTGGATGAAAGCCTGGGGCATGTGGAAGATGACTACATATTATTCGACTGTCCAGGTAAAGGTGTGCTGGAGCCAGTTCACAGTGAGGCGTCAAGATTTTAATGGGTGCTGGAGTCTAATCAGCTCTCAGTTTATTGTATTTGCATTATTAGTACAGAATAGATAACATTTAGAGTTAGGTCTTCTTTTTGAAACAGTGGCTGTAATGTGAGTAACACAGCTGTATTGACACATCTTTTATTTGAACAGGTCAGATTGAACTTTACACACACCTCCCTGTAATGAGGCAGCTCGTGGAGCAGCTCCAGCAGCGGGAGTTTCGGGTTTGCGGGGTCTTTTTAGTAGACTCGCAGTTCATGGTGGAGTCTTTTAAGGTAATCATCTTTTCGTTGTTGATTTATGTATTTTTCTTCAGCTATATTTGAAATTGAAGTGCAGTCAATTTTTGCTTTTTTCCCCCCAATTGTAGTTTATTTCTGGAGTCATGGCTGCCCTGAGTGCCATGGTGTCATTAGAAATTCCTCAAGTAAACATCATGACGAAAATGGACATGCTCAGTCCCAAAGCAAAGAAAGAAATAGAAAAGTAAGTCATAAATGGTTACAGCAGCAAAGCATGTTTTTCTACAAAAGATGATGTGAAACCTTAAGCAATATAATCTGAATACATGTATTTGTACCGGAGCCATGTAAACAATTTAAGGATGATGTGTTTTGTGTACAAAAATGTTACAGCACAAGTCTTTAGCTCTGTAACGAAATACAGTTCTGAGCCTCCATTTTTCTGCTTTCCAAATCTTGTTTAACAAGAAAGTTTAACATTTTACTTTTATTTTTTTGCAAGGTACCTGGACCCAGACATGTACTCAATGATGGAAGATAATTCAGAGAGTTTCAGAAGCGCACAGTTCAAGAAGCTTACCAAAGCCATTTGTGGTTTGGTAAGTGAAGTTCTGGATTCGATTTTCCATGACAAAATTCACATTTGTACAGTAATCTGACATCATTTCTGTTTTGTCTACGTAGATAGATGACTACAGTATGGTAAGATTCCTGCCGTTTGATCGCACAGATGATGAAGGTATTAACATAGTTCTACAGCACATCGACTTCTCCATACAGTATGGGGAGGACCTGGAGTTCAAGGAGCCTAAGGTGAAGAAACATACTGCATACATATAGCTTAAATATAAATATATTCTATATTTACAAGATTGTTTTCATTTATTTTTATTTTTTGTCTGCAGGACGTTGAGGAAGAGCCAGCAAACTTAAATTATGATGAGATATTTCAAGATGCAGCCACCAGTTGAGGAGTAATGGGACTGTGGAGTAGCAGGGAAAACAGCATGAGCATGCAAGGCTTTGGATGAAGTTCAACTGGAGAAGTTGTGTTTCTCTGCACGGCTGCTGATGAAACAAAATGTGTGACCTGTGCTGGCAAAATGAGGAATTTTCCCAATATTTATTTTCAAAATATCCATCTCAAAAACTTCAAAATTATATGTATTTTGTTAAAACTTTAGAGATTTATCACCTGGTCTGACAACAAGCTAATTTTGTTTACGAGAGTGCCGTTTTGAAAAGTTGATTATATTGTTTTACTGATATCATTGGAAATTCCAACACTGAATTTAAAAAGTAAAATGCTTAAGCTTCATAATAATGCCATACATTATACACATGGTCTAACAGAGTTAAATCTGGTCCTCTGGATGGATTAAAAAAAACATTTTATTTTATTTATTTATTAATTTTATAAATGAGATACAACAATTAACATATATGTAATTGAAAGGGGAAAAAAATAAATATTTACAATAATGAATGCAACAATTAACATAAATGTAATTGGAAAAGAAAAACATAAAATGAAAAAAAATGTATAAAATGAAAGGTAGCAGATGAAGAATATATCTTATTAAATCTGCTCCTTATTTATCTAATAATAATTTAGACAAATTTTCTATAAATAAGTAAATAACTCATTCAATTATATATATTACTCATTTAAATACATTAATTTATATTTGTTTAACAATTCAACCTTAACCCGTTTTTTAAAGACGGATTGATTTGATAATATGTTTGAAATATATATTTTTATTATTTTTATAATCCGTCCAGAGGACCTGACTTAACTTTGTTGGATTTTTCTACCTGGATTGTTGAGCATGTACATGTATTCTACAAAAGGATTTCCCAGCAGGGGAAAAGGTAAATTTAAAAGATAATTATAAGTGTTATTAAACAAAAACTTGATTATATGTTGTTGTATTTACTGGGATTGCTAGATGGTGTCTTTATGGACTAACATTTATGGGAACCTCAATTACTGCAAAAATGAATAAAAAAGTGCTCATTTTGCCAGCAGTCACATTAGACTGACATATTAGTTATGTTGACGTTATATAATTCAGTTGTTTGTGTGATTTCCTTTTATTACTCTTGAACAATGTAGAATTTTAAAATATTGCTATTACAAATATTTTCTAATGTTATATTTTATTAAATAAAACTATTAAATGCACAGTACTGTACTGTATTGTCCGTTAGTGGTGTGGCGGGAAAATGTGCTATTGGCGCCCCCAAGTGGCTGCTATGTCACATGACGCGTGGCAACTTCCGGTAAAGCTGCTCGGCGCGCGATAGGCGGAAGCGGCGTCTGAAAAGTGCTTGTGAATTTCTCTTTCTGAGCAGTTGGGATTAATTTATTTCATTCAACATGCCGGTGAGTACATGCTACACGATAATTGACTAGATTAAGGTTATATTTTACAATTTAGAAGTAAATGTTTTAATGGGAGTCGTGAATAAGCTTCCGCTCATAACGTTAGCTGTGAAGACATGTAGCATAGTTGGCTAGCTGGGTTAGCATCTGGTGTTTAGCAATACTTCACAAGTTAAAATCGCAAATACAGTACCGGTACAGTAGTTAAATCCTAATTTTAAAGCAATGTTGATACGTATAGTACTTGGTAAAACGGTTTCCATCACTAAGCTGTGAAGCTAGGGTTTTGCTATCTAACTGAAATATACTTGCTAAAATTAAAAGTGACGGCAATTATTTTGTTTTTTTAAGGCTTATCACTCAAACCTGATGGTCCCCGATACAAGGCTGGTGGGGAACATGGCCTTGCTCCCAGTTAAAACTCAGTTTAAAGGACCTGCCAGAGGAGACGGTGAGAGTTTATAGTGATACTTTTAATTATACCAAATGTAGCTAGTAGATGCCTTATTTTAAATTAGTTTTTGTGCACAGTTGTGGGTTGTTGTGGCATGTTAGTTCCTTATACACAACCGAGCTTTACTTCCTTATATGGTCTGAAGAGTGCATCCTACAGCCTTAACTTCCCATAGTTTTACACAGTACATATCATTAAAGTTTCACAAATGAAAACACTGAAAAGAGTATTAATTCAACACGTGACTGTAAGTTTGAATTGTTTATAGATGGTTAATAAGTTGAACAGCAGCTCAGATATGACAACTTCAAAGTAAGACGCATCAATACTGAAGATAGAAGATGATAATTAAATAATAGGAAATTACATTCTCTCTGACAAGACACATTGTAATGGCATAGCATCTCTTTATTTTTATTCTGGTGTCATGACACTAGATATTTGTGTCACCACATGACCATAGTATCAATGAGTCAGCACAACCAAACAGAAGTTGTTGTTTTGGTCCAAATAAAAAGTAGGTCCAAGAGATGGACATTCAGCTGGACCTGCTTTGGTACCTTAAAATTGAAGAGTTTGCTGAAAACCTGGGTGTAGTTATGGACTCGGACTTTAATTTTGACAGTCACATCAAGACTTGAACTAAGTTAACCCACTATCCTCTTTAAAACATTGCAAGAATGAACAGATTCCTGCCTAAACAGGGCCCAGAAAAACTGGTTCAGGCTTTTAGTTTTACCGTACTAGTTTATAATATGGTGTTTTTACGTGCATTTGTTATATTTATTTTCTTTCGTAAATTTAGTTTTTTTTTTAACGTGTTTTTCTGCTTCTGTAAAGCACATCGAAGCCCTGAAATGATGCTATTTAAACGAACTTGCCTTGAAATGTTTTGTATATATTTTTTATTTTCAGGTATTGATTCTGATATAATCGATGAAGCTATCTACTACTTCAAGGCCAATGTTTTCTTTAAGAACTATGAAATCAAGGTAATGTCACAAAATGCTTAAAAGAAGTTGAACATTTGTGCAAAACTCAATGATTTCCTAATCTTAAGAATGCAAATAAAAGGTTCTTTAGAGTTATAAAATAGGTAATTGCTTGATCTAGTCCTTCAACTAAACATAACTAGACATATCTTTTTAAAGTAGTTGATTTTGTGCACGTTCTTCCCTTTTTCTCTTGTTCTTGTGGCAGCTATGCACTTTATTTTCCTCCACATGCCCTGACTTGCTGCTTCCCATTCCTCTTAACACAGTCCTCTCATAGTTGCCTGGATTTACTCAGTATTTTTTTTCCCAGAATCAGAATATTATCAGTGTAGAAGATGAAACTTTTTTTAAATTTTTTAAATTTTTTATAATGTGATTGTGTTTCTTTCAGAATGAGGCAGACAGGACACTGATCTATGTCACACTGTACATTTCTGAATGCCTGAAGAAGCTACAGAAGGTAAATTGAATACAGTATATTGTTTGACTAACGTATTAACAGTTGTGAGCACTTGGCAGCATTTAAAGAAGTAATAAAAGACTGAGGAAACATTGCTGAACAAATGGGCTTTAATGAGTAAAGTGTCAGTTATATGGAATGGGTGGTTTGTTGTTTTTATTGTAAATTTGGTGCACATAAAATTCAACTGAAATTATTTATTGGATTATGCTTTGTTTGCAGTGCAGCTCCAGGGGCCAGGGAGAGAAGGAGATGTACACTCTGGGTATTACAAATTTCCCCATTCCTGGAGAACCTGGATTTCCTCTTAATGCTATGTATGTTAAACCTGCAAACAAGCAGGAGGATGGTGAGATTCACTATTAATAACTGAACTAAATACTGTATAAGCCGGTCTGTTTATCTGCCTGTCTGTCATGTTGTTAATAGGGGTGCACCGATTGCAGTTTTCTGGCCGATCACAGATTTCTAAAAAGTCTGACCTACCGATTTTGGCCGATACCGATTTTGTTTTAGCAACATTGTCAGGTGTTATAAGGTCACAATGCACCTTCAATTTTCCATTATTATTTTATTGAAAAACACCCTTGAACAATATCCTAGAAACAATACAAACGTGTTTTTACTGGCCATGTGGCAGTGCTCTGAATTATAAAGGAAGTTCAGAATTTTTTTTGTTAAAATAAAATAAAAAAAATCTGTAAAATCGGTTTCTCATTTAAGTATTGGCCAATTTCCCAAAATTAAGGAAATGGAGGCCGATAAATCAGCCGGCCGATTTATCCGGCACCCCTAGTTGTTAAAAAAGATAAAAACAAGTAGATTCGCAGCAAGATACCGATTATGTCTCACACCCACCATATTGATCCAGATCAGTATCTATAACTGTAACTATAACGTATATACCTGCGCTAATAACCTCATGAGCTTTAAAGGCAAGTGATGAAAGGTTGGTCTTAAAACTTTTGTTGTTGTTGTTTTAGTGTCTGCCCTGTTGTTAAATTAGAATTGGAATCCACATCTGTATAATAAATCCCTCCTTTTCATTGAATATATTTCTAATATACAGTAATCCCTCGCTACTTCGCGGACTCGCTCTGTTGTGGCTTTTCAAAATAAAATTGGACATGACACTCATTTGGCTGATTGATGGATGAGCCGTACGATTGGCCTGAAATTTTTTATTTATAATAAATTATTTTAAGTAAGCTGATCAGCTGTTCTCCGTGCAGTGCGGAGAAATGGGCGTGGCCAAGAATGCTTGCAGGCGGCTGAGAGCAGCGGAGGCATAAAGCGTGAAATCATGACATTCTGTGATCTTTTAGAGCGTTCAGAGTTTAGAAACATTGTTTAGAATATTTCAATAGGGTGGGAAGGGTTTAAAACATCTTTATATTTCTTTATACCGTATATAAACTAGTACGTACTGTACTTGTATTACTGTTCCTACTTTGCTGTACATGTATTACACTTATGGTGGGGCTTCAGTGTACGGACCCCCCGCTATAAATGAGGCACTACTGTATTGCAGTTAAAGCTGTTGACAAAACGACTGTTGATGTCACAACGATAAATAAAAACATTCTTCTCTTTAGTATTTCTCACAGTAGCAGCACGGTTAAACATCAGTTTGTAACTTTAGTGGTGATCTGCTCTTTTAATTTCAGAGACAATGAGGGCGTACCTGCAGCAGCTCCGTCAGGAGACGGGTTTGAGGCTTTGCGATCGTGTGTTTGACCCCCAGACTGACAAACCCAGCAAGGTAAGTCTCCTTAAAGCAATTCTTTCATCCAGAAAGAAGCTACAGAATGTTTGAAGTTTCTTCTAAAAGTTTGAAACTAGACAACTTGGCCTGCAAAGTTAACTTGCTTTAAAAGAGCAGCACGTTTGAAAATTGTTTATCTTAAGATCAACAGAAGATGCCGAACGCTGTATCGTCTTCGCATTTTGTGCGACCAGTTTGTCTACTCCATAACATTTAATAATCTAAATGCTTTGAGTTGTGGCTAAGCTGCGAAGGTGGTGTTCAGTTTTTAAATGTGTTTATTGTGTTTTTAAGGTTTCCATCAGATGGAGTTTGTGTTAACAGATGTTACTTTTTGTTTCAGTGGTGGCTGTGCTTCGTCAAGAGGCAGTTCATGAACAAAAGTCTGTCTGCTCCTGGACAGTGAGGCAGAAATGGCCCAAAGTTTGTTCAGCAGGCGGCGTGCTTTTATACTGTTTGAGTTTAAATTTGTCTTCACTCCTCTGGTGGTTGATATACTGTATTGAGCTGGTACTTTAATTCAATAAAGAAATTATGTGGGTTGAAAAGCAATGCTGTACTATTTATTTATTTATTTATTTATTACCTGAATTTATTTAACTGTGAGTATTTTCATTGTTTTTAAGATACATGAGCACAGTTCAGTTTTATGTCTACAGCACCAAGTCACAGCAGAAGTTGTCTCAGGGCACTGAACAAAAACGTTCACAGCAGATTGTGTTGAATCTTCACTCGCATCCCGAGCAAGCACAAAGGCAACAGTGGAAAGGAAAAACTCATCTAGCAGGACGAAACCTCCAGAATTTAAACAAAAATAATATAGCGCTTGACATTGGTAAAACTTTTACTAAGACTAATTCTCTTTTTCTGTGTGAAATGTGAACAGACTGCACATATTTGACACCTTTTAATGAAGTACGGTAAATCATTTTGTGTACTAGACGTGTTGGAACATATCACAGGAAGCTGCTGTTTTTGTTCATGTGTGACAAGAACAGTGCCGTTTACAGATATGTTTTCAGTAGATTTGAATAAATCCTGACCCCACATGAAATATTTTAAATGACGGCAGTAGTGTCGAAGTGCATTTTTGCTCAATTCATGCATTTCCATCTTGGTGCAGCAGCGAGTGTATACCGTATTTGTATGATTTTGAAAACTCAGTTTAGCAGTCTGAACGGTGATTCTGTTCAACATGATTCGGCAACAAGGACGATCAAAACTGCAGGAGAAAAGTGACTAAGAGCTGCTCTAAACAGTTTAGGACATGTGTCACCTAAATAATTAACTACTGAGCCTGCAGGTTTCAATCATTTCCCAGATTTCTCTGCAGATTTACACCACGACAGGTGTTAGTTCTTTTAGTGATGACTGCTGTGACAATTCAGTCCGATACCAAACGTTTTCATCATTTTGCCACTAGATATTTGGTATATTGGCCCAGTGGATTCTATTTTTCCTAAATAAATTGTGTTAATTATTTCTGTGTAGTTTCCTTGAATTCTCTTCATGTACCTAAAGGACTTGTGTAAAACTCAGACAACGTTGCTGTTCCCAATTTGTGCAGAACTAGAGTTCAGTTTGAGTTTAGTCTACCACTTGGATGCCACATTTCTTTGATGAATGTTTTTCTTTGGGGGACTTTAAAGACGATGTTGAGAAAATATTAAGAAATAGAACTACAAATGTGGATGGTGCTACAAGTACTCCAGGGTTTTAGATGTGGGTGAATGCATGTCACGACTAATAAATGAGAATGGATGGGTACAAAAAGAAGTCTCGATGAGTTCTGAGGTTCATTAAGGACCATTATCCACAGATGGATGTCACCTTTGTTTTCAAAATGTCCCAGAAGAACCTTTCTTCGGGCTCTTATTAAGCTTTAAAATGGTATTTGAACAATTACTACTGGTGTCCTGAATTCATGGTGGGAAAACTGCAGATATGAGAAAATAAGACCACAGGTGTATTTGTGTTGGGCAACAACACTGCCGTACAGCTGCGTGGTGATGAGGCTGGCAACCCTTCAGTGCTTCTGGGAAGAGACCGGCAACTGGATTCATGGAATTATTCTGCATCTGTGATTTAACCATTTTCTCTTTCCTATATAAAAAAAAAATCTATGAAGAAACTTTTCACCCTCCATCTGGAGGGCATCATCAGTCAGAGGAGTTCCAGCAAACTGTTTCCCTCACCAAGCAGTAAACACCTTAAGTAGACCAACCAGTTTGCTGGAGCCAGGATGGTTTCTGGGGGCCGTCCTGTCCCTCGTCGACTCCCAGGCAGCCACAGCCAAAGTGGTTCAAGGCAAGAAAGTTCATGCTCAATAATCAAAGTCAACTTTATTGTCAGATCTGCAATATGTACTGTACAGGACATACACAGGACCGAAATTGCGTTTCTCTCAGTCCCTCGGTGCAACAGTAAACATCTAAACATTGAAACACTGAAACATATAATAATAGACATAAGCATAAAATAGTAAAACTAACACTGTCCTGAGTTTTTTGCATAGTGGTATAAGAGTATGAAAATTTACACCAACTCTAAAACTAAAACATTAAACATTTAATGAACATAATACTGTCCTGAGTTTTTGCATACTAGTATAAAAAAAGAGTATAAAAAGTATAACTAAAATAAACTAAAGGTTTCTAGCATTGACATTTGCAAAGTGGCAAAGCAGCGTATGAGTTAATGTACACAGTATATGTATGAGGTAGTAGTTGATGTTGTTATAGAGGCAAAAAGTGGCATATGCAGTAAGGCACATTGGGCATCCCTAAATAAGACCGTTCAGAGCACACTGTATATGTATCAGCAGTGGTGTAGATATTAGAGTAGTGTAAATGTAAACAGTAGTAATTACATGTAAGCAGTAGTAATAAAAGTAAACAGTATTAATAAATGTAAACAGAGAATGTAAACAGTATTATGATTATAGGCAGTGATGTAATACAAACATTAGTGCAAGTATGAGAAGTAGTGCAAACTGTATGAGCACATGACCGAGAGTTTAGTGAATAACCCGTTTGATGACACAGAGTCCAGTGTTAAAATCTTTGTGTTGTGTGGTAATGTGTGAGAAAGTTTTAGTGTTAAGGCAGTTCAAATGGGAGGGGGGGCAGAGCAGGCAGAGTGTTTAGCATCCTGACTGCCTGATGAACAGAGCTGTCTCTCAGTCTGCTGGTTCGAGCCTGGAGACTCCTCAGTCTCCTCCCTGATGGCAGCAGTCTAAAGCGGCTGTGTAGTGGGTGTGTGTAATCCAGGTACCAAATCCAATAATTCTCAGTCGGATCATCTGGACAATTTCTTTTTTTATAGAAACGTTTCACCCTCCATCTGGAGGGCAGAAACAGTTTATTTGATGATGCCCTCCAGATGGAGGGTAATCCGAGTTGACCCCGAGTTGTGTCAAATGTAAATGACGGAGTTTAAGGATTTTCTCGCCTAAACTAAAGTGGAACTTAAAGGTGCAGTCTGCAGTTTCTGTGGTGCAGTCTGTAAGTTTTCTAAAAATATATATTTTTAACATATTTCTTCACTTTGTCACTATCTCCTGACAGACTGATGTTAGACAAAGTAATCTTTGAAAAAACTATAGTCCCCTTGCTTCTCCAGGTGTTACTAAAAGCATTTCTAAAAAGCCACAGTGACCTGCCATTAAGTCCGAGAGAGAGAGAGTCAGAGAGTCTTTATTGTCATTTGCACCGCATGTGGTACATGTGATGAAAACGAGATTATGTACACGGGGTCCCAGTTACATCCAACAACAAATGCAAGAGAAAAACAGTAATAACATCTAGAATTAACTAAGAGAAACATCAACTAGTAATACACTAAGCCCTAATGTAGTGGAAAAACATCATTATAAACAGCAGCACGAACATGAGTCTGTATGAGCAGATGGTCACAGATGAACACAGCAACAAGAAAACAGATCAGCATCAGCATGATGTGATATTTTGCAGTGTTTATTCTTATTATTTATTTATTCATGAGTCTAACAGCCTCAGGGTAGAAGCTGTTCCTCAGTCTAGTGGTTCTACATTTGATGCTCCTCAACCTCCGTCCTGAGGGGAGTGGGGCAAAGAGTGAGTGTGCTGGGTGAGTGAGGTCTTTCATGATGCAGGTGGCTCTTTTTCTGCATCTGGAGGTGTAAATGTCTGTGATGGTGGGGAGACTGACTCCAACAGACTTCTGTGCAGCCTTCACCACTCTCTGTAGAGCTTTCCTCTCTGCAACTGTGCAGCCTCCATGCCACACATTGATGCTGGAGCACAGGATGCTCTCCACTGCACACCTGTAGAAGGAGCCAATTAACCAGCCAATAAAAACAGAGTTTGTAACCAGCCAATAAAAACAGAGTTTGTAACCAGCCAATAAAAACAGAGTTTGAATTTCAGCAGAGCAAGAGGAGCCATATATGGCTCTGAGGGGGAGGGATCAGAATGCTTTGCCTGTTGAAAAATTTTCTAAGTGCTGCGTTCTACAGGAACTGCAGACTGCACCTTTAAGTAAAGTAAGAAATTGCGTCACTTTAAAAAAAAAAAAGAGGTATTTTTATGAAAGCAGCAGGTAAATTGGTGTTTAAACATTGCATGGTTTCATTTTTCATACTCTGCTCTCCTTCCACATCTTCCAGTCTGAAACATTCTTGATAGTCCTTCCATCCATCCTTAATTTCACCTGCTCCTTTCTTTACGGTGCCCACGTCCAGCGGTCGCTGTGCGGGAGGCGGGGGACACCCTGGACAGGTCTCCAGTCCATCACAGGGACACAGAGACAAGACAAACAACCAAAGCTCTCACTCAAACCTAGAGATAATTTAGAGTATCCAGTCAGTCTAACATGCTTTTGGTCTGTGGGAGGAAAATGGCTGGAGAAAACCCACGCATTCACAGAGAGAACATGCAAACTCCACCCAGAAAGGTGGGATTTGACACAGTGACCTTCTCACTGAGAGGCAGCACTCTACAACTGAGACACCATGCCGCCTTCCTTGATAGTCCTGCATCAAAATGTATTTCACCTGAAAGACTTAAAGGCATTTAGGAGTTAAAATATGAATATACAGGGAGTCCTCGACTTACGGCAATCCAGACTTACGAACGCGCTCCGAACAGTACTGTTGTACAGTAAATACTGTACAGATACAGGGATCCTCGAGTTACGAACGAGTTCCGGACCTAAGGACCGTTCTTAGGTCGATTTGCCGTAGGTCGGAACCCATAGCACGTGCCGTTTGTAAGTCCGGATTTTCGTTCGTAAGTCAGAAATTGTATGCTAAATGTATGCTAAATGTATGCTAACGCTGCGCCGCACACCCATTTTTCAACATGTGACTCATAAACATGCACAGAACTTTGTTTACAAACGGTTAGCTAGCACACTTTCATCTAAAAACACATACCAGTGCTGTATTTAATGTACAATTGTACTGTTCGCAGGTCCGTTCGTAAGTCCGAGTTGCCGTATGTCGAGGGCGCCGTAACTCGAGGACTCCCTGTATGTGTTTATAGATGAATGTGTGGTGTAATGTGTTAGCTAAGTGTTTGTAAATAAAGTTCTGCGCATGTTTATGGACCAGTATGTACGCTTGTTCAGTCTCATGTCCATAAACGGGTGTGCGGCGCAGCGTTAGCATGCAGTTTCCGTCTTACGGCAAAAATCCGGACTTACGAACGCCACGTAATGAGTTCCAACTTACGTCAAAATCGGGTTACGAACGGTGCGTAGCAACGGAACTCGTTCGTAAGTTGAGGACTACCTGTATATTTGATTTAAAACGAAAAATAAACTCAAAATTTAGTTCCCCTGAACAGGGGCAACAGGTCTAAAACCAGTTTCCTCAACATTAGGATAAAGAGTCTCAGGAGGTTATAGGTATGATATACTGTATATACAGTATATATATTTTTTTTATAAATATAAATTTAGGAGAGTACGAACTCCTAATAAGTAGTGGCAGTGTTTTTATCAATAAATAATATTGACTGTATAGAAAAAAATACATATTTGAAGGTGATTCCAATATTTCTGTATTTGTCACATTGTATAACATCGTGGCTCAATGAGACTAACCTGTATAAACAAAGGTTGAATAAATTTTTTTTAAATGACGTCATAACTAACCTCCTGAAATTCTTTTCTGGCTTTTGGCTTCGTTGTGCCACCCCAGAATTTTCAGGGGACTCCACACGGCCACGTCATTAAATAAAATCTGGAAGCGCCACTGCTGGAACGTCCTAAATGAGCTCGACAGACAAACACCTGCCTCACTTTTGTCTCTGTAAGGACTTCAGAATGCACCCTGCGTCTTCTCATCTTCATGTATGGAGACCTGACAAACCACTCGAGCAGCGGCCGTCTTAATGATAGATGCTCACATCTGAAGGTGCAATATTCAGCTCTCTCGTAGCATACATAAGCTCTTCTTATCTCGACTGTTCACAATAACAATCCTTATTTATTTTCTCTACGCGCTTTTCTTACAGCTGCATTGGTATTCAGTTGCAGACGCCTTCGTCCCTCACTTGCTCGTCTTAAATAAATGACTGGTGCAGTTTGATGCCCCAAACGTGTCCTTGATATTTTCAGTTATTAACCGCTTCCTATATGTGTAACACATTTATGGATAATTGTTATGAGTCTGTGCGCTCAAGCATTTTAATTTCTCTCTATGATTGAATATGTTACAGCTTTCAGCTGGCCTATATAATCATGTTCCTGGTTTTAAAACGGAAAATGGATGTTTTCCCTTGACATTTGGCACCATTTCATCTAATCTCCTCTTGGCAATCCTGGTACAAATTTCAATTATACAAATTTGGCAAATCACTGAAAATATGTATTTGGATCTGAATTTGTTTAGTTTCTCATAGAAGCACACTCAGTCTTTATCCCCCCGCCAAAAAAAAACAAACAGACAATAGACCAAAAAGCTGGGCTTTAACTGTTGGCATCGATGAACCCTGTTTTTCGGTGGCACGGTGGCGCAGTTGGGAGAGCTGTTGGATCAAATCCCAGCAGTGGGCCATTCTGGGTGGAGTGGGAGAGTGAACGGTTATTTGTCTCCATGTGTCCCTGTGATGGACTGGAGACCTGTCTAGAACGTCCCCTGTTTTTTACACTGACTACTGGATAAGGACACCAGTGGCCCCCGCGACCCGAAAAGGAAGAAGTGAGTAAAAAAAAAAAAAAAAAGGATGGCAACCGTGATTGTTAGCAAAATATCTCATGAACCACCGAGTAGATTTTGATGAAACTCATAGAAAGCATCAATGGCTTCATATCTACAACTGAGTTACTTCGGGACTTCAAGATGGCCGCCACAGTCGACTCATCTTAGAAAACGCACACACACACACAAAATATGTTTACCATATTTTTTGGACTATAAGGCGCACTTAAAATCCTTAATTTTCTCAAAAATTGACAGTGAGCCTTATACTGCAATCAGGTGCACCTTATGTATTAATTGTGCTTACTGACCTCAAACTGTTTTTATGTGGCTATTGTGAATGAGTTGAATAAAGTTTGACTTATCCGTTTTGTTTTGCTTAATGCGCCTCATAGTCCGAAAAGTACGGTACCTCAGTCGATTTTAAAGATATCGAGCAAAACTTTTAATGTTAGTTTCGTAATACCCTGACTGCTCATGATTTGTGGTAAAACACTGACGATAACTAAATAAATATTTTCGTCTAATTAATTGCAAAATATCCAACACATCAGTTGACGTATGTTAATGAAACCTTATATTCAAAATGGCTACCACGGCTTTTTACCTTTAGCTTAGACATAGATGGTTATATCTTGATGTTACAGATATTGAGCTAAAATTTGGCGTATTAGTAGCTGAGAATCTTCCTGAACACACGCCAAATGCTAACATTATGCAAGATAAGTCTCCTATGAAACTGCACACAATGTTTCTTTCGAGGGTTGACTAGCCTGGTTAAAACCAGACCCTTGTCCTTCACTTCGCTTCGTACTAGGGTCTGGACTTTCTCCATAGAGAAATGATTCTTGCTGGAGGCGTGGCCTCTGCCTGAGGAACAAAACCATTGGATCTTAGAAAAATTTTGAACAGGGAAAGCATTCTGCTCCCTCCCCCTCTGTGCTCTGCCAAACTTGACTTCAGCTCCGCCTCCTGCTGCATTTTCTCTTGCTGCCGCTGCATATTCTGTGTTTATATGTTAATAAAACGTTTGAAAAAATAAAATAAAACCATGTAGCGCTGGTCCAGCACACCAGAAGACCAGAAAATATGCAGGGACTCGGGCAACAACGTAAAACCCGAGTTTTTTTCTCTCGTGACAACCTGAGGCATTTCCTTATTCTTTGCACTCAGCAGAGAGAGAGGAGGAGGAGGAGGGAGGAGGGAGCGATCACTTGACTTTTGGCAAAAAAACAAAAGAAAACTCCAGATAAGGGATTAAGAAGGGGAAATTAATACATTTGTGTCACATATAAAACAGTCCTGCATCGCTTTGCATCGCTTTGAATGAGAACATGCGCTGCTCGCTGGCTGCGCTGGGACAGGTGGGGGCGTGGGTTAGGGGCCAAAAACTCCGCCCCTTCTGTTCTCTGATTGGTCCGGTCAAAAATCTACCGGAGAAATCGTTGTCTATGGGAGAAGTCCCAGACTGAGCAGTGAAGGGAAATGAGAATTGAGCGGAGCTGTGCAGGAAGGCGAGGGCCATGCAGGCTAAGGGTTGCCTAAAACTGACATCATTCCCCACCAGAGGATGGCTTTAGTTTAAAATTCTGGCACAAGGTGGCAGGCAACATACGTTGCTTTAAGAAACGCTAGGCCTTTTGTTTACTGATTTTTTTTTAAATAATTGCTTTTTTCCAGTCAGTCTCAGGAGGCATTCTTGGAAAGTCTTAAAGAAGGTTTTTTTTTTGCACACACACTCTGCTGTCATCTTCTCTTAAATTTAACATCCCTGCAGACTGCAGAAGTTTGAATAAGATAAGAATACTTGTTTGTATAATTCCCCATGCTTCATTCTGACACATAATGTTTGTTCAGGTGGAACAAGAAGTCTGGCTTGTACTGGTGATTGACTGTTTGTCCACGCTTCAGAAGCACGAGCTCATTCAGCAGCTGCTTGTTTGAGCTCACAGGCTGCAGCCAGTCATCTTCATGGCACTTTACTCTGAGATCAGCACAACAATTCCTTCTTGGAGCACAGCTTGTTTCATTCTGCTCTCTTGAAATGTTTATTTTGACATGTTCATCAACTTGTGCACCTTTCCTTCTAGAGGATGCATTGTGTACACCCCCCCCCCCACACACACA
>JBBPBX010082467.1:0-15729 GCA_038048925.1 Garcialebias charrua | reverse complement strand
GCTCTCATGGATTTAATGGAACAAATAACTAATGCTGTCGATCATAAACAGTACTGTGTTAGTGTTTTTGTTGATCTAAAAAAAGCATTTGATACCATTGACCACACCATTCTCCTTGAAAAACTAAATAAATATGGTATTAGAGGACCAGCATTACAGTGGGTATCTAGCTATTTGAAAGATAGGAAACAGTTTGTGCAAATAAATGATGTTAGATCTG
Organism: Garcialebias charrua; assembly: GCA_038048925.1. NCBI lineage: Eukaryota > Metazoa > Chordata > Actinopteri > Cyprinodontiformes > Rivulidae > Garcialebias > Garcialebias charrua. Next base: position 15,509 of record JBBPBX010082467.1, on the reverse strand, counting down.
ACCTCCGTGATATCACTTGTGGAGTTCCTCAGGGCTCTGTGCTTGGACCAAAGTTATTTATTTTATATGTGAATGACTTGGTAAATGTGTCAGGACTTCTTAAATGTGTTCTTTTTGCCGATGACACCACATTTTTCTGTTCGGGTAATGACATAAAACAGATTTTGGATATGATGAAAACAGAATTTATAAAAATACAAACTTGGTTTAAATTAAACAAATTATCTTTGAATTTAGATAAAACTAATTACATGATATTCAGTAACAAAAAGAGAATTGTTGATGACGATCCATTTGAAATTGAAGATGTTGTGATCTGTAAAGTGAGTGAAGTGAAGTTTCTGGGTGTTATCATTGATGACAAACTGACATGGAAACATCATGTAAATTCCATTTAAAAAAATAGCTAGATCAATTGCAGTACTGTATAAAGTCAGGGATTTTTTAATTGATAAAGCTCTGTATATGTTATCATTGTTCCACATTTAATCTATTGCATTGAGGTTTGGGGAAAAGCGTGCAAAACAATTACAAAGCCTGTTTTTATTTTACAAAAGAGAGCTGTAAGAGTAATCACCAGAAAACATTTCAGTCACCCATCAAACACCTTGTTTCTTCAGCTAAATTTATTGAAATTCCAGGAATTGGTAGAATATAGTATTTTATCAGTTATGTATAGGGCTCATAATAACACATTACCTCTAAATATCCAAAGAAATTTTATAAAAAGACAAAGTGATTACAATCTCAAAGGGACAGAGATATTCATCAAACCACAATTCAGAACCAGCTTAAAGGGACGGTCTACCTCAATTCAGGGAGTTCGATTGTGGAATGCTCTGGAGAGTGATGTTAAAAATGCAAAATCAATGTATACATTTAAGAAAAAGGTCAAAAAGGACTTGCTCAAAAACTATATATGATGTAACTTAGTGTGTTTGTGTATTACACTTATGTTGTACTTATGATGTAGCTTAGTGCGTTTGTGTATTACAGTTAGAAAAATTAAGTAGAGTTATTCATTTTGTGATGTAGTTTGTGTATTACAGTTAGGAAAATTAAGTAGAATTATTCATTTTGTGATGTAGTTTGTGTATTACAGTTAGAAAAATTAAGTAGAATTATTCATTTTGTGATGTAGTTTGTGTATTACAGTTGGAAAAATTAAGTAGAATTATTCATTCTGTGATGTAGTTTGAAGGTTATCATTGGTTGAACAAATTGTGAAATAAGGGGCAGATATAATAAAGTCAAAGTCAAAGTCAAAGTCAACTTTATTGTCAGAACTGCAATATGTACAGGACATACACAGGACCGAAATTGCGTTTCTCTCAGTCCCTCGGTGCAACAGTAACCATCTAAACACTAAACACTAAAACATTTAATAAACATAAGCATAAAATAGTAAAAGTGTAACACTGTCCTGAGTTTTTTCATAATAGTATAAAAGTATGAAAATTTACACCAACACTGAAACACCAAACACCCCTGAAACACCAAACACCCAATGAACATAAGCATAAAATGAAATAATAAAAGTGTAATACTGTCCTGAGTTTTTGCATAGTAGTATAAAAAGTATAAAAAGTATATCTATAAAATAAACTGAAGGTTCTAGCATTGACATTTGCAAAGAGTGGCACAGCAGCATATAAGTTAATGTACACAGTATATGTATGAGGTAGTTGATGTTGGTATAGAGGCAAAGTGGCATATGCAGTGAGGCACATAAGGCACATTTGGCATCCTTAGATAAGGCTAGTCAGAGAATACTGTATATGTATCTGCAGTAGTGTAGATAAAAGTAGTGTAAATGTAAACAGTAGTAATAAATGTAAAGCAGTAGTAATAAATGTAAACCGTATTAATAAATGTAAACAGTGAATGTAAACAGTAGTATGACTATAGGCAGTAATGTAATACAAACATTAGTGCAAATATGAGAAGTAGTGCAAACTGAATGAACACATGACCGAGAGTTTAGTGAATAACCCGTTTGATGAGTCCAGTGTTAAAATCTTTGTGTTGAGTGGTAATGTGTGAGAAAGTTTTTTGTGTTAAGGCAGGAAGACAAGAAGATAAGACAAGAAAGTTCATTCTCAATAGTCAAGAAGATAAGATAATACAAGAAGATAAGATTTCATAGATAAGATAAGAAGATAAGATTTCATCTTCTTTCTGCTCCCTTCATTTTATCCTACTTGTATTATTGTATCTGATGAAACTGTCTTGTATTGTTCTTTTAAAATGAATGAATAAACATAAAAAACAAACAAAAAAACTGCTCCAACACACGGACAGTTATACTCTAACATTGTTCTGAAATTGTTTCACAAAATGGTTTATGTAGAATATTTTGTTTACCGGAGAAAACGTGATCTGAACACGACGTCTTCGAGAGCAGATCCGAGCAGAGGAGGGCAGCTGTGAGCTCCTCCGATGAGATAAATCCTTCACGTTTACTTATTTTTGGGATTAAGTGAAAACTGCGCTTTGCACAAACGTCTACCCGACAGGAACACCCACTGACCCAACACGAAGTAACCATTGCAATTAATTAGAAATAAACAAAACAAAAAAACAAACGTGATAAATACAGCCAGTAGACTGGGCTTTAACTGCTGCTCTCACTTCCGGCGGAAGTCGTTCCCATAATTCGCGCAAGGCATCATGGGGGCTAGGAATAAGGTGGATAGACTTAGACTACTAGAAGACAAACTGACCTCATTTCCTTAAATGAATTGTTAAAATTGAACCGTTTTCATTTGATACTATCTTATCATGTGATTCTTGACCTACCATTGTATATCTGTTCCTCTCAAACCCAGCCGGTTGAAGCAGATGGGGACGTGCAGGGGGGGGGCTATGGGGGCTTGAGCACCTGCCCCTTTTGCTCCTTGCCCCCAAGTGCCCTTTTGGGCAAAAAAAAAAAATATATATATATTTTTTTTTATTATTTCCTATTCCTAAGCCCTCCTCTGACACATAATAACATACTAAAATTATTTATTTTATTTTATTATTATTAATTTTGTATTTTGCAAGAAAAACAACATAATAAGCCCTCCGGTCACGTACCAACACTACATTCTCCACAATGCAACAGTAGTAGTAGGGGTGGGGCCAATCCGATCCGGAGTCGTGTCTCATGAACCCAGAGTAATAAAGGCCGGTGCAGAGCTCCGCGCTGGACCGAGTCCCGCACCACGCGCGCGCGCTGCGCGTGCGGGGTTCTCAGCAGAGCACAGCGTGAAGCAGCGTGTGCTCTGCTTTCTTCTCACGTTCTCTGTGAACAGCTGCATGCGGAGGGGGTCAGTTCAGTCCCCCTCCGCATGCAGCTGATTGGTCAGACACCGCGCTCCGCGTAGGCGCTCGTAAAATTGGAGCTTGGCGCGCTCGCGTGAACGTTCAAAGGGCTTGTGCAACGGCGACCTCACGGCGCTCACACAGCGGGGCGCCGCGCTCGCTCAAGCGCGGAGCTATGCGCCGGCCTTAAGACCTGCCTCACATTCACATTAGGGTCAGTGGGGGAGCTGGCCCCCTTGGGGGCATTGCCGTTGGGGGGGCATGGCCCCACCCCTACTACTACTATAGAGCTTTGGAGCACACGTCACTGTGTGGGGGAGTGTCGGGGGCGTGTCGGGGCGTTCCGGTCTCGACCGCCATTTTTGTTGTCTTCAGAAAAAATAAAAGAAATTCAGGAGATTTCTTCCGTCACGGTTCTGAAAAGCAGCGCAAAATAAAGTGGACTATCGTAATAAGCTTCTCCCAGATGACAAAAAAAAAACTACATGGAAAAAAATCGGTATAATTGGAAATGTTGCCCGTTTGAAATAAATAAATGGAGCAGAGACCTGGAGTAATACTTACCTCCACTGACATTCCCAGTCATTTTAGCAGACCTGGTCTGTGTCAGTGTTTACACCACAAATAATTTTTATAATTACAATTCACTGGGAGAGCTGGTCCAATCTATGAATAGCTGGATAGATGATTTGGACATTTTTAAATCCCCCAGATTCTAAATACGTTGAAGGTACGTTGTTGGCTCATTAATTTTACATAAATTATTAATATACATGTCTTTCAGAATCAATCAACCTTCTGTATGCTACTATGAGTATTAGAAATTGTGAACACTTAATTTTTTTTAGTATTTTAAAGCTGCTATATGTAACTTTTCTAACAATATATGTTTAACATATTTCTTCACTCTGTCACTAGATTGATGTTAGAGAGGTAATCTCTGAAAAAATATATATATATATTGTCCCCTTGCTTCTCCAGGTGGTAAATAAGCATTTCTAAAAAGAAAAAGTGACCCGCCATTTTCCAGCCAATAAAAACAAAGTTTGTAACCAGCCAATAAAAACCGAGCTTGAATTTGAATCAGCCAATAAAAACAGAGCTTGAATTTGAACCACAAGGGGGCAGAGCCATACATGGCTCTGAGGGGGAGGGATCAGAATGCTTTGCTTGTTGAAATTTTTTCTAAGTGCTGATGTTCTACAGAAACTGCAGACTGAACCTTTAACTGATTTACAAAGCTCCATGTAGAAAATACCTTATTTTTAATGACTTGAGCTTGTCATGTAGACTTCAAATCTTGATTAGATTACTTTATATATATGTATTAAGATGCATATATATTATAGACAAATGTTTCTGTCTTTTCATTCACCATTTTAATTGTGTGTTCACAGGTTCTGCTCTCTGAGTCATGATGAGGGTGATACATTAAAATGCAGCTAGCAGTACAAAATCCAACTCCTGAACTTGGAGCATCTCCTGATGGACTCAGTGTGATCGCTGCTGCCTGGAGAAAGTTCCCTCACAGATACAAGACATGCAGCATCCAGCGGCTGTGGAGGCAGGAGATGAAGTTCACCTGAAGAAGCATCGTCCACACTGCACAGGTGCATAATCAAACCACTGTGACCTTGTGTGGACCCAGACATGGCTGGACGTCTGCAGAAAGCATGAAGCTTCCTAAAAATATTTCTCAGAGTTTGTTCTCCAGCTTCAAGGGATACATAATTATGTAAATCATGCTGTTCACTTATATTTGCACATTTGTGTAGCAATTTTTCTATAAAATGTATTAACTTACACAATGTTCATCACATTGTTACTAGAAATGTTTAATTACATCAAATGTTTACTTCAAAATGGATCTGTTTCATTTTGTTTATTTCTTACCTGAAATTCATTCATTCAACTTTTATTTGGACAGGTTAATCCCTGTTAATGAAATTTGTTAATACATCAAATGTTTACTACAAATGTGATCAATTTCATCATGTTTACATGTTAGTGCTGAATTAAATGTTTCATAAATGTTTACCACATTAATTTTTATTAAATGAGAAAAAATAACCACTTGTTATTATTCAACTGTAAAAATATTTCAAAACAACGAGTCCAGCAGCTCCTCTGGGGGAATCCCAAGGCGTTCCCAGGCCAGCCGAGAAACATAGTCCCTCCAGCGTGTCCTGGGTCTTCCTCTGGGTCTCCTCCCGGTGGGACATGCCCGGAACACCTCACCAGGGAGGCGTCCAGGAGGCATCCTAACCAGATGCCCGAGCCACCTCAACTGGCTCCTCTCGATGTGGAGAAGAGGGATTTTAACCTCAGCACATCATTCATTTTATACTTTTGTTGGCTGTAAATGGGACCCTGTATACACAGTTTCATTCCACCTCACGTACAACATGTGATGTGAATGACAATAAAGAACCTTGACTCTCACACAGTCTAATATCAAAGCCTCTGTCAGATAACAACGTCCTTCTGTTATGAGCTTGTCACCTCCATCCCTTGAAGAGAAAAAGACACAGGTATTAGACAGAGTTTTGTGTGACACCTTAAACAATGATGACAAAACAAGGAAGTCCTATTTAATACTTTAAATTTACTTTTTCCAGCTGGTTTTTATTCAGCTCTGACCTGTTCTGTAACAGATGACTACTACCTTTCTGTTTGTGCATGAAGAAATTGTTTTATATGGTACTACCTGAGCAACATTTGACGGTGTATTTGTAGCTGGTCCCTGTTCCTCCTCATCTGCAGCCTGACTGAGCTCTTCTGGAGTTTAATTCATTTCATATGAAGGTCTGCCTTGACAAGGATAGATCAGAACACAGATCAGTATTAATACAGTAACAGTGACAACACACTAGAAACTTTAAACTGTTTATTTCACAAAAACACAGCTGTCCACTCTGTCTAAAATCAGACAACGTTATATAAAAAATATAAACCCAACCATAGGCTGACCCACTTCTATGAACTAAACACCCGGACAAAATCGTGGCAAAAATTAACAACAAAACGAATTTATACTACTGTTTACATTCACTGTTTACATTTATTACTACTGTTTACATTCATTACTACTGTTTACATTTATTACTACTGTTTACATTTACACTACCGGTACTTTTTATATCTACACTACTGCTGATATATACTGTATATTTTTTACTAGCCTTACTGTATATGCCACTTTACCTCTATACCAATATCAACTACCTCATACATATACTGTGTACATAAACTTCATATGCTGCTTTGTCACTCTATTACAAATGTCAATGCCAGAACTTTCATTTTATTTTATAGATATACTTTTTACACTTTTTTACACTTTTATACTACTATGAAAAAACTCAGGACAGTATTACACTTTTATTATTTCATTTTATGCTTATGTTTATTAAATGTTTCAGTGTTTTAGTGTTTAAATGTTTACTGTTGCACCGAGGGACGGAGAGAAATGCAATTTCAATCCTGTGTATGTCCTGTACATATTGCAGTTTTGACAATAAAGTTGACTTTGACTTGACTTTGACTTATACACTCACCAGTGTCTGGAACAAACTAGCAGTTATTTTGGGACATGGAGAAATTGTTTTATATGGTACTACCTGAGCAACATTTGATGGTGTATTTGTAGCTGCTCCTCCATCTGCAGCCTGACTGAGCTCTTCTGGAGTTTAATTCATTTCATATGAAGGTCTGCCTTGACAAGGATGTATCAGAACACAGATCAGTATTAATACAGTAACAGTGACAACACACTAGAAACTTTAAACTGTTTATTTCACAAAAACACAGCTGTCCACTCTGTCTAAAATCAGACTACGTTATATAAAAAATATAAACCCAACCTAAACTAGGCTGACCCACTTCTATTAACTAAACACCCGGACAAAATCGTGGCAAAATTTATGGCACAACTCCAACAAAACGAATTTATACACTCACCAGGATGTCTGGAACAAACTAGCAGTTATTTTGGGACATGGAGAAAGTTATATCAGGACGTGTCACCGCTGATTTCAGGACATTCATCTCCTTTTTGTTAGGTCCGACACATGAGCTCCCTCGCGCTGCTTCCAGCAGCGAACAGGAAACAGAAAGTCCGTTTTCTATCTACTTTCAGGTCGTGTGACCGGACATTACATCCAATAACACAGCATGTTTAGACCATTGCAAAACTGTTACAACCTTCTTAGATTCTAACAAAAAAACGAGAGACAGAGCTTCTTTTAGTAAGGCATTAAAAATGGCGATTTCTATCCCACAATGCTGTGCGCCGCTTTGCGTCGCGGACCAGTGACGTCACGCTCCAAAGCTCTATTCAGCAAATCCCTTTCAGTTTACAGCCAGTTACAGTGTGTGGACTGAGTGAGTGGCACTTTAGCTAACAACTAGCCAACTTTTCATCGTAACATGTTCGCTGTGTGGAAGTATTTTACACTAAACACAGCAAGACAGCAACGTTCAATGTCTGCAGAGCCATAGTGCCACATTAAACTGCGGTCAAGTTGGTTTTATGTTGGACATTCGAGCTCCGGGGCTTCAGCGGGATGCCACTCTCGCTGAACCGAAACAGGGAGACCGACCGCGTCCAGCTGCGTCCAGTCCGACCCGCTATCTGACCGTCTCGTAGGAGGGACAGGCGAAGAGCGGCTGACCGAAATCAGAGCGCCCGCCCCGGATTGAACAAGAAAAACACACCGCTGAAGCCACGGAGCTCAAATGTTCACCGAGAAGTTGCTAAACTTCATCATAATTAATGACCAACAGCTATCAGCTGTAGAAAATGAAGGATTTCACAGCTTGATACTTGCAGCCAACAGTAAACAATCATAAAAAAGCATATTAATTAAAAATCACAAGAAAACTGTGTTAAAAAAATGAAACATAAACAGCTACATTATAAAACAATGTACAATACTAAAAGCAGGAACATGTCTGTCTGTGTTGGTTTATGCCAAGAACTTAACAGATGTAAAGCTATTTAATATTTTATTTAATCCATTTATTCATTCATTTAAAAGAGACAAAATAAAACAAATTAATAAAAAAGAAAACATTGAATGAAAAGAGTGCAAAAAGAAGAAGAAAAAAAATCTTATATCACCCCCTTAAAATAAACATTGAACCAGCCCTTGGCTTGTAGCAAATTTGTTTTTTTGGCCCTCCATGTATTTGACTTTGACACCCCTGGCTTATGCAATAGGGAGCACATCGCCCGTCCAAAACCTATCATCTCTCCATAATGGATATATGTCCGATCTTCTAACTTCCTTTGCTGCATAATGTACATTGCATTAATTCTAGCGTTAGGTAAATGTATCTTGAAGGAAAATAGCACTTAAATAAAAGTCCAACAAGAATATTCATTTAGAATTAAAAATAACTCACCCTGAACTACCATAATAGATAAACGTAATAACCAATCAAGTTGCTCCTGTCCAATAAAAGCATACAAATGAAGGGAAAACCTATCCAGACTTTAAGTAAGTTTAGGGTCTGGTTCGCAGAGTATGGAGTTAAATTTGTTTCACAATTAGAATGACTTCCGTACGGCTTCGAGGCGATTCTGGTCCACCATCCGGCGTCTCAGGGGGGGAAAGCGGTACGCGACCAACACCATTTATGGTGGGGATGGCGTGCTGTTGACCTCAACTCGGGATGTTGTGAGTCGGTGGGCGGAATACTTCGAAGACCTCCTCAATCCTACTGGCACGTCTTCCACTGAGGAAGCGGAGCCTGGGGACTTTGGGTCGGGCTCTCCAATCTCTGGAGCTGAGGTCACCGAGGTGGTTAAAAAGCTCCGCGGTGGCAGGGCTCCGGGGGTGGATGAGATTCGCCCTGAGTTCCTTAGGGCTCTGGATGTTGTGGGGTTGTGTTGGCTTACGCGACTCTGCAATATCGCGTGGACATCGGGGGCAGTTCCCTTGGATTGGCAGACTGGGGTGGTGGTTCCCCTATTCAAAAAGGGGGACCGTAGGGTGTGTTCCAACTATAGGGGATCACACTCTTAAGCCTCCCTGGTAAGGTCTATTCAGGGGTTCTGGAGAGGAGGGTCCGTCGGATAGTCGAACCTCGGATTCAGGAGGAGCAGTGTGGTTTTCGTCCTGGTCGTGGAACACTGGACCAGCTCTACACCCTCAACAGGGTCCTGGAGGGTGCGTGGGAGTTTGCCCAACCAGTTTACATGTGCTTTGTGGACTTGGAAAGGCATTCGACCGCGTCCCTCGGGGGGTTCTGTGGGGGGTACTCCGGGAGTATGGGGTACCAGGCCCATTGATATGGGCTGTTAGGTCCCTGTACGACCGGTGTCAGAGCTTGGTCCGCATTGCCGGCAGTAAGTCAGGCTCGTTTCCAGTGAGAGTTGGACTCCGCCAAGGTTGCCCTTTGTCACCGATTCTGTTCATAACTTTTATGGACAGAATTTCTAGGCGCAGCCAAGGTGTTGAGAGGATCCGTTTTGGTGGCCTTAGAATCGCTTCTCTGTTTTTTGCAGATGATGTGGTCCTATTGGCTTCATCAGATCGTGATCTACAGCTTTCGCTGGAGCGGTTTGCAGCCGAGTGTGATGCGGCCGGGATGAGGATCAGTTCCTCCAAATCCGAGGCCATGGTCTTGAGCCGGAAAAGGGTAGCATGCCTTCTCCAGGTCGGGGAGGAGGTCCTGCCCCAAGTGGAGGAGTTTAAGTATCTCGGGGTCTTGTTCACGAATGAGGGAAAACTGGAGCGTGAGATCGATAGGCGGATAGGTGCAGCGTCCGCAGTGAAGCGGGCGCTGTACCGGTCTGTCGTGGTGAAGAGAGAGCTGAGTCAAAAGGCAAAGCTCTCAATTTACCGATCGATCTACGTTCCCACCCTCATCTATGGTCATGAGCTTTGGGTTGTGACCGAAAGAACAAGATCTCGGATACAAGCGGCTGAAATGAGTTTTCTCCGCAGGGTGTCTGGACTCTCCCTTAGAGATAGGGTGAGAAGCTCAGTCATCCGGGAGGGACTCGGAGTAGAGCCGCTGCTTCTCCACATCGAGAGGAGCCAGTTGAGGTGGCTCGGGCATCTGGTTAGGATGCCTCCTGGACGCCTCCCTGGTGAGGTGTTCCGGGCATGTCCCACCGGGAGGAGACCCAGAGGAAGACCCAGGACACGCTGGAGGGACTATGTTTCTCGGCTGGCCTGGGAACGCCTTGGGATTCCCCCAGAGGAGCTGCTTCCAAGTGGCTGGGGAGAGGGAAGTCTGGGCCTCCCTACTTAGGCTGCTACCCCCGCGACCCGACCTCGGATAAGCGGACGAAAATGGATGGATGGATGAAATAAGAAGAGAACAAAAATAGCAAAAATTCTTAAAAGTTGGAAGTTTGTTTTTAAACAGTTAACCATGATGGAAAAGAAGATTTTGGATCTTAGATTCAGTTTGGGGAAAAAGAAAGGCAAGAGACCGAAATAAATAAGAGACACTGGCCTCCACTCAACACAGAGAAGATGAGACAATGAGGAAAAAAGAGAAACTGACAAGAAAAAAGAAGAGGAAAGATTGAAAAAATTTATATAGATAGATAGATATATACTTTATTGTCCCCAAGGGGAAATTTGTCTTGGACATCGTACGCCAAACAACACTTCTACCAACAATACAGTCACATGAACACAAAACAATTTAAAAGCATATAAAATAAAAACCTATTGCTCAGTTAAAAACACATTGCTTTTAAAAACACACATTGCTCAATAAGACCATTCAATGCTCAATAAAAACACATTTTGCACATTCCCACATACATCCAGCAGTAAATGAAACAACAATCAGACCAGAGCATCAGCAGCATCATGGAAAACTTACTATATACCTACTTTATTTAACAATCTGATCGATGTGGGGATAAAAGAATTTTTAAATCGGTTAAGTCTAAAAGCAGGGACTCTAAACCGTTTGCCAGATGGTAACAGTTCGTATTGTGAGTTCAGGATGTGAGCGGGGTCAGACAGTACCCTCCGTGCAAGTCTGAGGACAGACTCATCATAGATAGACTGCAGGGAGAAGTTATCAGTTCTTCCTATCACCTTCATTGCAGTTTGTACCATACGATGAAGTTTAGATTTAAGTTGCACAGAAAGATTGCCATACCACGCTGACATCCCAAACCTGATGATGCTTTCCAGTACGGCCTGATAGAATAAAAACATGAGCTTCTTGTTAACCCCAAAGACTCTGAGTCTGCGTATATAGGTACTTACAAATACACTAAGACAAAAATAGAGATACTGTATAGGTATAAATTTTGGTGGTCAGTTAGTCTCAGTAGGCTTTTCTCATGGTGACATGCATTAACAATTCAATTTTTGCTTTTGTTTAGTTTTATTCTGCAGTTCCACATTAAAGTTTGATGCAGCTCTGCTTTTCTGAATGGACCATCTTCATCTCCACTGCAAGTGTAGCAAACCAGGCAGCTCTTTCTTTTATAGATTACAGTACACTAAAAAGTTGCATTGTGCCCTTGTTTATATTTTTAATAGTGTAATTCTGTAAAGACAAAATATATCTGGTGGTGTAGCTCTGATTTACATATCTTGCTAAATCGCAGGTTTGAATATTGCAATACTTTCCTATAACAAAGTAGACCTGCAGAAAGAAATTACTAATAAAATATTTTACATATGGATAGTTGTATGTTCTATGTAGAGGTTTTCCTAAGCTTTGATAGTATATCTCACAATTTTGTAATTTATCATTGTTTATTTAACTCTGAAAGCTATGTGACTTTGTTAATATTCTGTCCTAAAATGCGGTTAGATGTGCCCCCTTTTTTTTTGAGCACCTGCCCCTTTAGTGGGCTCTGCACGTCCCTGCAGATGTCCACTTGTCCTGAGCCTGGTTCTGCTAAAGGTTTCTTCCTCATGAGTGAGTTTTTTCTTTCCACTGCCGCCTTCATGCTTGTTCAAGATGAGAGTTCTGTGATGGAGTTAAACTCAAAGCAGTCTGCTCCTCACATAAATAATGTTAAATTATTACTTTATACATGAATGTTTCTGTTAAATTATTATTTTATATATGAATGTTTCTGTTCGGTCCCTGAGACGACTTCTGTTGTGACTTGGAGCTGTAGAAATAAACTGAATTTAAAAACAAAAACACTTCACACACAAATAGTTTAAATATCTGTTTATTGGTATTTTCCTGTTTCATTTGTAAAATGTTTCAAAAACACATAAAAATAATGTGGCTTTTATAATTAAATTTTCAAAATACTATTCAAACCATTCGATTTAAAAAAAAAAATTACTGTCAGAAGTGGGATTCGAACCCACGCCTCCAGGGGAGACTGCGACCTGAACGCAGCGCCTTAGACCGCTCGGCCATCCTGACGATGTGCCAATATGACGGATTAGACTTTATTTAAAATTCTTTAAAAGTACCCGAATTCAGTAAACAACAGTTTTGGGACTGGAGCGGGTTGGTCCGGGCAAACACCGTGTCACGCCTCGATGCGTCATCAGCTCTTTCTTTCCTCTCCAGCCACATCGATTCAAGCCACGGAAAAGGCTCCCGGTTCGGGTAAGTTCTGCTCAGACTCTGTAAACTCACCTGGCAGGTAGATAAACCACATGAAACACTTAAAACCCGAGCGGTTCTTCCTTCAGCAGCTCTGGCGTCACTTTTTGACATTTCAGTGATTCTGTTCTGTAACCTGTGATTCTGACGTTTGACACATTTAATCTGATCGATGATCAATGTTCTGTTCAACTGGAGGAGCAGAATTTAAAATGAACTCATCTTTGGGAAATAAATCGACCGGATGCCTTGTGAAGACTAAAGCCGAAAACACGAGCAAGGCTTTGACTTTAAAACGTGACTTTAAAAAGTCAATGAAAGTTGTGAATCCAGCTGTGATTATGAAAACATCATAAAACGAGAGTTTCAACAGAGGAGTCTGGTGATCAGCTGACTCTTCAGCCGGTTTCAGCCGGTTCTTCAACTGGAAAACACTCTGCTCGTTTACGGTTCGCCGGCGCGTGACGCAGCTCAAAGTGGTGAGGAGTCAGACAAGACCAATACTAAAATGTTACTACTGCACCACTTGTAGCAGTAGTGAAGCTAGCATTAGTATTAATAGTAAAACTAGTACTGTAGTATTTTAATTTTTTTATCCAAAGGTTTTCTAATTTCTGCTGTAAGCCCAAGGGCCTAGATTTCATCACATTATTGGGGGGGACCCAATTTTTTTGAAGCAATTTTTTTTTTGGGGGGGGGGGGAGTTAGACTGAAATGTAAAGCAAAATGTACAGAGGGAAGTTTATCCAAACTTCATGTATAGACTATGCAGAATAATCAGCAATAATATTGATTTAAATGGCATGTACTGTATTTAGTAGTCTTAATACAGTTACTGTACAGTGGAGTGGTGGCGCAGAGGTTAAGAATGTGCGCTTGTGATCGGAAGGTCGCCGGTTCAAGCCCCGGTACCGACAACATCAAAGATGTGGGTGGGATAAGTGAAGCGGTCACACTTGTCTCCACCCTCATCTGCCCCACTCTGGGCCCTTGAGCAAGGCCCTTAACCCACACCATCTGCTCCCCCGGGAACCCTAGATATCAGCTCTCTGCTCCACACAGAGGGCTGTGGTTGTGTCAGGAAGGGCATCCGGCGTAAAAACAACTGCCAAATCTTCGTGCGACTAGATCGCTGTGGTGACCCCTAACGCAGGGAAAAAGCCGAAAGAAGAAAAAAAAAAATATATATACAGTACTACTATTAATCAGTACAATAGTTACACTCATTACTCTTATTAAAAAAAATTAATGTGTTCAATCTGCAGTACAATAGACATCAAATAAATGACAAGTGGCAAAATGAGAATTTTGCAAAATAGGTCCCCTCTAAATATTGTTTAAATTTCAGTTTGGCTTGTATTCATAGATTGGTCAGTGTCACTGATAATCTGGTACAACACCTTCCCAAAATCTTAAATAATAATAATAATAAACTTTATTTGTATAGCACCTTCCTACAATGCCTTGCATTGACCAAGGTGCTTAAAGGTTCAGTATGCAGTTTCTGTAGAACTGCAGCAGTAATGCCTCCTACCCACCGCCCCCGGCGTCGGGCGGCCGAAGCGGCCGGATAACACCGGTTTACATTCAAAGTCTATGGAGGAGACGCGTAGAGTCACGGGGAACAAGGAAGCGGCGAGATTCAACTGATCGAAGCGGCGCGGTGGCAGCCTGTACACGCACGCGCGCGTCGCCGTCGAGCCGCAGACGTCCCAAATGTTGATCTCTGGCGGCTCGACGCATCCGGCAAACAGTCGGGAGAGCCTCGCTATCTGATTACACAACCACAACGGGACTTTTTTCGGACTTTTTAAACTCACCGGATCCAGCCTCCAGGAATTGGAACCAAACTCCGGTAAGAAACGTGGCATTTTTACAGTTGCTGCTCACAGGCTGCTGTACTCTCCAGTGTAGATCACCCCAAACATAAAAAAAAGTTTTAATCTCATCGAAGACCGTCGGAGGTGCAGTTAAAACAACAACTGAACCCGGAAAACAAGCCAGAGACCCCTCCCTCTGCTACCCCCTAGTGTACGTCATCAGACGGTGTTCAGTGGCCAGTGGGACCGTGACCAGCGGCAAAAAGGGGACGGCAGGAGCGTTTGCAGTTGTGCGGTGGGTAGGAGGCATGAGTCTTTCTGATCCAGGTGGGTGAGAGCAGTGTGGACCACGGAAGAAATGGCGTCCTCTGTTGATCGGTTCTCACGGTATGCGTATTGATGAGGGTCCTCATTGATGTTGACGGTTGCCTTGATGTGGGACAAAAATGTGGGTGGGATAAGTGAAGCAGTCACACCTGTCTCCACCCTCATCTGCCCCACTCTGGGCCCTTGAGCAAGGCCCTTAACCCACACCATCTGCTCCCCCGGGCACCCTAGATATCAGCTCTCTACTCCACACAGAGGGCTGTGGTTGCTCGGTGGTCTGTGGTTGTGTCAGGAAGGGCATCCAGCGTAAAAACAACTGCCAAATCTTCGTGCGACTAGATCGCTGTGGTGACCCCTAACGCAGGGAAAAAGCCGAAAGAAGAAGAAGAAAAAAAATATGCATATATATGTATATATATATATGTATATATGTATATATATATGTATATATATATACATATATATATATATATACATACAGTATGTATATGTATATAT
>JBBPBX010082465.1:0-15729 GCA_038048925.1 Garcialebias charrua | reverse complement strand
TAAAGAAAAATAAATACTTTTGTTTACTTTGACTTTGTTTTTTGTGTTTTATTCTTATCTTCAAATATTCCTTCTCAGCGACGTGTCTTGAAGATTTTCCAAAACATTCTGATGGTTTTGAGAGAAACATCACACTGTGAGAATGGAAGTCGACTTAAAGTGTCTAACATGTCTTGTATTTGTACTATTTTTCATATACTGTATTTGAAAATGGTAGGAAATCTGATCAAACTGGCCATTTTCGTTGTTGGTAAAATTTAAATAAAATTCAGTTTTATGCTAGTTTTGGTCAAAGCCTGAAAGAGCTGCTGCAGAGGGACCAAAGAGCCACATGTGGCCCTGGAGCCACAGGTTGCAGATCCCTGGGTTACCGGTAGTCTAAGGTAAGCCAATATCAAAGTGGATTACTGTTGTCCTGTCATCTTATTTGAAAATAATCCATAGAAGTTCATTTTTATATACTTAAAAAAACTTTTACATTTCCACTTATTTCACATTAAAGTTATTTTCATAGAAATCATTGGATATTTATAAGCACAAATATCTGCATTAGCAAGTTAGCTGTAGCACTTTTTGCACCAAAACACTTGCAGCAGGAATATCATATTATCTCTTCTAGAAATAAACATGTATTGAAAGATAGATGGCAGTGTAAAAGTTAATTAAGTAGTGTTTGCATGAACATGATGTGATTCTTTAGACTGGATTTGTTTTAAGGCTGCAATCTACATTAGTCTTTGCTTGTTAGCCGTTAGCTCGTCAGTTGCTATTTCATTAAAATGAGGTCATTAAATAAGTTTTCTGCAAAAGGTGAGATATTACGGTAATTTTCATAACCCCACTTTAAAAGATCAGAAATAACCTTTTTTTTTAATCATGGATGAATGTTCTTTGAGTTATGAAGACATTATGAAAAGGAACAATAAGGTCAAAAAATAAAAAGTTGGATTTTATAGAATAAACTAATTTAGCTCAGTAGGATATGATGTAGTTTAATAAAACCCTTATGTGGCTTGTTTTTTTTCCCTGTTGTCTATATAGGTGAGCTCCACTGTGCATTTCATGACATAAATGATGTCATCAGAGGTTTTTATGCAGACCTCCTTATCCCGTTCATTTGTTGTAACCATACGGAAGATTTCAGTCTGCAGAATACTTCTGTTAGTAGATGCCAGACTACTGCTGATTTATGGAGCAAACTCAGAAAACCACTGGGCACTGGAATACCTACACCTCACTGGTGCAGCCATGTTTCTGTACACATCTACAACTGAGTACAGTTTAATTGGGCCCTGAGGGTTAGAGCTGGTATAACTGGGTTGTGCACTTTTTTCCCCATTTGTAACTGGCACCTGCACCAAAGGAGTGCATCTTTTCTTACCAACTAACAAGGCAGGACACAATATTGTCGTCGGTGATCATTTCTCAGTTTCATCACAAACTTGCGTCAGCTAACCCGTTATATTAGTGCCAGCTCCAAGCTGACAAAAAGACACGTTGAAACTCAGGGACGTTGGTGGAGCGCTGCAGGGGAACATTTGGACATCTCCACTCTGCAGACATACCCTCAGGCCTCACTGTCTAAGTAGTCCAGGATGGACCTAAGGCAGAAATCACAAGCTTGAAACACGGGGAAGACAGGCGAGTGATTTTAAGGCTAGAGCGGAGGTTTGTAATGTTATAAAACACGACCAGTTTTTGTTAGTTTCATTTTTTAAGACAATTAAGGCTTTATTTAGGATTACTGTATGTGCATTATTTCTCAAAGAAACATACCAAGTCAAAGTTGTTTATTACTATTACTAAAATATTACTTTTTTTAGGTTTTCATTTAAAGGTGAAGTCTGCAGTTTCTGTAGAACATCAGCACTTAGAAAAAATTTCAACAAGCAAAGCATTCTGATCCCTCCCCCTCAGAGCCATATATGGCTCTGCCCCCTTGTGGTCTGTTAAAATTCAAATTCAAGCTCTGTTTTTATTGGCTGATTCAAATTCAAGCTCGGTTTTTATTGGCTGGTTACAAACTTTGTTTTTATTGGCTGGAAAATGGCGGGTCACTTTTTCTTTTTAGAAATGCTTATTTACCACCTGGAGAAGCAAGGGGACAATATTTTTTTTTTTTTTCAGAGATTACCTCTCTAACATCAATCTAGTGACAGAGTGAAGAAATATGTTAAAAATATATTGTTAGAAAAGTTACATATAGCAGCTTTAAGGCATGCAATGACTAAAATGTTTAATATACAACCATACTACTTCCGGCTCTCGGCAAAGCAGGTCGCATCTCTTTTTGCTCCTCTCCTCCCTAAGTTTTCCTCCTCCCTGCTTTTGCATTTTGTCTTGTCTGTAACTCTTCAGCGCTCACTCGAACCAATTTGAAATGGATTTATTTACGTGGGCTGTTTCCTCTATTGATAAAATTTTTTCCACGAAGCGCACCGGACCAGGAGAAGCGGCTTGCCCCTTCGACACGCATGCGGTGGGATACACTATGGACTCGTGGAGCGAGTGGAAGCCAATGTGTCTGACCGTTGTCTCTGTCGAAGACGTGGAAGATTTGTGGATTATTGGCATATTGGTGGCAGCTGCTCTGCTTTTTGGGATCGGCGGAGGTTTCTGCTACTGGAAGCTGAGGGAGGCTGCCGCGGCGATCAACGCGCTGGCGAGACTTCCTGCTCAACAAGATTCTCTGATCCGGGCTATGACCTCAACCACCCAGCTGTTGTATGAGCTGAACCGCACGATGGGAGCAGCGGTGGACAGCCGCGGACCTGCGGTGCGTTTTGGGACTCGTTTACAGCCAACCCATCAGGGCACGGATGGGGATTTGTAGCTCGGAACCTCACATGATTCGGATTTGGACCTGAACAGCACCTGGACTTGAAGGCTGCAGTCAAAAGTACACTGTGGCCTGGCCTGAAAATAAATAAAACGACTAATCTAATCGGGACTTTGAGCGACTGAAAGAAGGCTGACTGCAAACTTCTCCTGGAGTGATAGCTGTTGAGAACTCGCTGCTGCCCCCCCCAGAGGTCTCCGTGTGCATTCAGATGGAGCCGAGCTGAAGGCCATCTACAGACTGTGCTTATCTGAAATGATTATTCACGGACTATCTCCCTGCCTGCCATGAAATGCAACATGTCTTGTCTTATTCGTGCTAAAGCTGGTAGAGTTTTTTAGACTTTATCATGGAGTGTCCTAAGACAAATTGTGATAGATCCTTTTTTGAATACCAATGATTACCCGACTGTGTGTTCATTTTTCATATCTGATTGTTGGTGGCGCGGTTTTATACTGCTTCGGCTTCCGTGCGTACATCCCTCTTCGGATGGTGCGCGCGCCAATTGCAAAACTTTGTACCTTGGTGCAAATATGCCAATAAAGATATATTCTATTCTATTCTATAAATGAGAGCAGAGTCCTATTTTTAACAAACAGAGCCAAAATCAAAAGCTGAACCTGATTTAATTTGGTTCCCTTCAAGTGAACCGAGGAGACGGTTTCTCAAAAAGCAAGAGCAAGATGGTAAATCCTGCTTCGCCTTGCAAACCAGGGACAAAGATGCTTTATTATGCAGATTGTGGCTCTGAAAACAATTTTTGGTGGACACGGCAAAAACGACAACTCTTACTGGAGCAGAAACAACAAAAATAGTTGCTGACAATGTACATCTACAGTCACTTTTTCACTCAGTTTAAATTATTCACCACAACTGATAATCTATATTAACACAAAAATGTCTGAAACTCAGTCAGTTCCACATACACTGAACTAAAATTTGATGTGTTAGTAGCTGTAAATTATTCACAACAAAACTATACAGGCATGACATCCCACAATATTGCATTAAGTGTTTTAAAGTTTGACCAAATTAGCACAACAAAAGACTATTTTAGTGTAAAACTCTGGGCTAAAAGTGGTTGGTGATATGTATTCATTTAGGAATGCCAGACATTATTATTTATTTATTTATTTGCTGATTAAAAAAGTACAAAGTAATAAAATTCCCCGGTTCCAGTTTTTCTAGGTGATCATATGTTCAAAATAAAAAATGTTCAGCTGAGATGTATGAAATTTTCAACTGTTGATCTAAAATTGCCTGAAAGAGAAATTATTATTGGTGGAAATTGTTTAATGAGGATATAATGGGAAATGATACACCAAGATGAAGAAACTGAAAACATTATAAAATTGTGTTGTGGTCGGTGAAGGCAGGACCCAAGTGCAGGAAATACAAAAGGAGCTTAAAGTAAAAAAAAACTTATATACTGTACAGGTATTTGAACAAAAATTAAAACAAAAGGCATCAACAACTTACAATAAAACTCAGGAGTGGAAAACACAGCGAGGCACGAGGAGGACCGAGACCTCTGATAGTGAGGCGGTGACAAGGGATGGTTTAAATAACAAACTGAGTGAGAGTGAAATTGGGAACACCTGGGCTGAACCCTAGATAGGTGAGGGTGGCATGTAGATTGGGGGGAAAAACACTGAGGAGGATGGCGAAAGAAATACTGGGACATAAAACAAGACCTAAACTGGAATACTCAAATAAAACCCTAATGGCACGTCCCGACCAAACAGCTTTTCAACGGCAAAAAGGCTCGTCACGCACGCAAGTGGACGCACTGGACCCAGTGGTGTCCTGACCTGAACGTGAAATTGCGGCTGCGTTGCGGCGGCGGGGGGGAGCTTACCGGTCAACCAATCAGGGAGAGTTGAACGGCGTTTGAACGTTTGAACGGCGAAAACGTTCAGCAATGATCAACGCGTGCTTGGAGGCTGAAGCGGGTTCACGTGCACGGAAAACGCTTTTCCAGCACGCTCAACACGCACGTGACGTGACGCCTGATGCCAAGACGCGGCTGGAGGTGCGTCCCCATTGACTTTGCATGTAAACTGGATGCTCCTGCAGTTGAAAACGTGTTTGGTCAGGACGTGGCATAACACTGAACCACAAAAACACAAGATCTAACCTGAACAGAAAAACACAACCGAACCAAAGGATAACCATAAAACATGAACAATGAAAGGAGTAACTCTTGTACATCACCTTGCAATGGTTGAGCATGACTGTGCCGGAGTTTCTGTAATTCTTCTTCTTCATCTGATATTTAGGGTTAATGCATTCCCATTGGATCTGGACAAACAAATGGAAGAAATGTGTTAAATGTGGTCTTTGGGGAGAGCAGAGTGAA
This sequence comes from Garcialebias charrua, assembly GCA_038048925.1. Taxonomy (NCBI): domain Eukaryota; kingdom Metazoa; phylum Chordata; class Actinopteri; order Cyprinodontiformes; family Rivulidae; genus Garcialebias; species Garcialebias charrua. Next base: position 10,531 of record JBBPBX010082465.1, on the reverse strand, counting down.
CTGTGGGCTTGATAATATGCGCAGCATACACGACTCGAGGCTTGGATATTACGGTAAGTGTGCACCTCCCTACCTGCTTGCCCTCCTGCTCGGCCCTCATCATCTCTTTAAACGTGGTCTGAAATTCTCCAATAAAATCATGTTTGCCGTTGGAGTCCCAGTCCCAAACTGTGCACTGGGGCAGAAAGCAGACACATACACAAAATGCACACGTCCACACTGTTAGAATACAGCAGCAACACACACAGAGAAATGCCATGCTGAATGATTGATGGGGTGCTGTTGGTGGGGGGGCCATGGAGCAGTGAAATATTAATCTGAGGATGCTGAGAAGCTTAAGAGACAGCTCCATGAGTGTCAGTGTTTAGATGCAATGGCCTGTTTTTCTCAAAGGAGCTAGCTGACAATGTAAATGACTCAAATGAACGAGGGTCAAAGAGCACGGGCTAAATGTCTTCTAAAGAAACAATCTGATCATCTCAAAGCATAAGAGACACCACAGAGTTTCTCCAGTCACTAACACTTTAAAGATTCTGTCAGGGGTGTCAAAACTTTTTTGAACTAAGATATACTTTTGAAGTTGCCAGTTTGCCACAATCTATTTGTCTAGTCTCAGTATCAGACACATTGTAGTGGTCCCAGGTAAACCGTGGGTCATAATATTATGAGCATACCTCACTTCCACAAAGACCAGCACATCTAATAGAATATAGCACGTGACCAGTTTTAAAGACGTCAATAAAGAGAGTTGTGACCCAAAAAAACTGTTTACGAAAAAATTATGAAGCAAAAGACCACCGTGTGTCCTGTCCTCCTGACTCCCCGCAAAGAAACAGGAGGAAACTGGTGTTCTAACAATAAGAGCCTCTTTCCCTTCCTCCTGCAATTACTGTAGTGCTCACTATTTACAAAAGATGGCTTACATGGATGCAGAATCACAAATCTATTTAACTTTCTCAAACAATGACACAATTATTTCAAATACAACAAATCAGAATGTCAGAACTTGAAGCAAAACTAGGCAGCTCTGTGGAGACAGCAGGTGGGGCTGTCATCTGCAGGTCTACAAGGGTTCAGCTCCTCACCGGTCCAGACTGCAGGCTCAAACAAGACAATCACAGCCCTACCTTGTTCAGCATCTAATCACACACACAAACATTGTATTACTAAGACACACATCATCATTTCCTAGTAATTTGGAAGAATGGCACATCTTTAAGGACAGTCAAGACCTCACGTTTATTTCTAAAATCACTAAAAAGGTGCACCATCTGCTCCCTAACAGGTCTCTCTTGAAAATGAGTTCTCGTGGCTCAATGAGACTAGGGTAAATGAGAACATCTGCAGCTTCAATAAATGCTTCTTTCACAACCTTGCTTTCGCTGAAAGACGTTTTGAGTTTGTCGAGAACACAGCTGATCCAGTCCGATGATCCTTTGGTGTTTTTCATTCAACCTTTATTTATACAGGTTAATCCCATTGAGCCTCGAGGACTCATTTACAAGAGACCTGATTTCAACAAAGAATGATGACAACGGTGGACAACAATGATAACAATAGACAATCATTAAAGAGGTACAGTATACAGATTTTGTTTTTAACAAATTAAAATAAGATGGCAAAAAAGTAACAAAAACATCTAGATTATAAGGTGAATGTAGAAAACTAAAAACAGAAACATGTCTGCATTGGTTCTTGCAAGAAGTCCAACATATTCTTAAAGCCATTTAGAGAGCTCAAGGTTGAGAGCTTCAGATCTTTTTGCAAGATCTGCAGGGTGCTTGTAGGAGCGTTCTTGTAAATAATGTCACCGTAGTCAATGGAGGGAAGGAAAGTTACAGTTACTGTACAAGGCATTTCCTAGCATTCAGAGTTAGACAGGATCTGTTTCTGAAAAAGAAACCCAGTTTAATTTTCAGTTTCTTTATTAGGTTTTCCATGTGGAGCTTAAAAGAGAGATGCGAGTCGACCAAGATACCCAGATATTTATAGGACTCAACGAACTCAATAGGGACATCATTTGAGGATAAAATCAGAGGAAGAACTGCTGGGACCGACTTACTTTTTGAAAAAAGCATCCCTTTGGTTTTATTGGCATTTAGGACAAGTTCCAGGTGAAACAAATCTGACTGGATGATGTCAAAGGGTGATCGTAAAAGCTGGAAACCCTTAGCAACTGTTTTAGCTTGACAATAAACAACTGTGTCATCAGCATAGAAATGTAAGGATGCATCAAGGGATGCTCTGACATAGGGGTGCATCGATAAATCAGCCCGTCGATTTATTGGCCCCAATTTCCTTAATTTTTGGAAATCAGAAATCAGCCGATACTTGCATAAGAGGCCGATTTTTTGTTTGTTTGTTTTAACAACAATTGTCTGAACATCATTTATATTTCACAGCACTACCTCATGGCCAGAAAGTTTGTATTGTTTCTAGGATATTGTTCAGAGGTATGTTTTTCAATAAAATAAGATTGGAAAATTGAAGGTGCATTGTGACCTTATAACACTTGACAGTGTCGCTTATAAAACAAAATCGGTATTGGCCAAAATCGGAATCGGCAGGTCAGACTTTAGAAATCGGTGATCGGTGATTGGCCAGAAAGCTTCAATCGGTGCACCCCTACTGACCTACATTATCTATATAGATTGTAAAGAGGGTGGGTCCTAAGACTGAGCCTTGTGATACACCATTGTTGACTGTTAAATAACTGGAAGAAGTAACATTATGTTGAACACATTGCCACCGATCTGAAAGATAGTTAGACAACCAACCAATGGTGTGGTCTGAGAAACTGATTTCTGAGAGCTTATGACATAAGATGTTATGATCCACAGTGTCAAAAGCTTTAGACAGGTCTAAGAAAAGTGCAGCACAATAATCATTAGCATCCAATGTTAGGTCGGGTGAAAATAATCTGATTTTTGTTTTCCAGCTCCTGAACTTTCTGGGCTCATAAAATGGTTTTAGTGAGGAGGTCTATATTATGTGTTTGTTTGTGCACCGTTTTGTGATGCTGTTCCAAGTCACTCTTTTTGGATAAGTTCCCAAGCTCCAGTTTGACAGGTGGCTGATAGAAAAACTTTATTGCCCATTTTTGTTGTTGTTGTTAAGAACGGTTTTGAGTACATTTAGCAGAGTAGATTGAGAGAATGCAGACACAAAAATAACGTGAAACGTGAAACAATAAGGGTTTTAAAATAAAGTAGTTTTCTCCAAGCGGCACGATGGCACAGTTGGTAGAGCTGTTGCCTTTCAGTGAGAAGGTTGCCGGATTGAATCCCAGCCGGCGGGGACCTTTCTGGGTGGAGTTTGCATGTTCTCTCCATGTATGCATGAGTTTTCTCCAGGTGCTATTGTTTCCTCCAGCAGACCAAAAACATGCATGTTAGGCTGATCCCTAGGTGTGAGTGAGAGAGTGAATGGTTGTTTGTCTCTATGTGTCCCTGTGATGGACTGGAGACCTGTCCAGGGTGTACCCCGCCTCTCGCACAGTGACTGCTGGATGTAGAAACCAATGACCCCGTGACTCAAAAAGGAAGAAGCAGATAAAGATGATGGATAGATGAATGGATGGATGGATGTTTCACAAACTTTTACTGTACATTGCTGTCAGTTTTGGATGCGCAGTTGTTTTATCTCGACCTTATTCAGTCGAGCTGTTAGCTTTTTAAACCAACAACTGGTAAAATAATTGTTGCTAACTTTTTCCACAGAACAGTTACTCAAAACATTTGAATTATTAACTGGAGAATTAGCGTTTTCTGTGACAATACAGTATGAATCCTGAAGGCTAGATGGATTTGCTCAAATTTGCTGAAGAATATGAAATTGGGTTGTAACACTCTGGGACTTAGAAATATTTTCAGCGCAGAAAAGCATTCTGCTACCTCCCCCTCAGAGCTATATGGCTCTGAGGGGGAGCCACAGTCCGTGCTTCTGCTGAATTTTAGTTCTGCTCCGCCCCCTGCTGTGTGTCTGCTCGGAGCGCTTCAATATTCTGTGATTATATGTTAAAAAAACCTTTTAAAAATATAATAAAACCATGGAGCACTTGTCCAACAACACAAAAACCAGCAGAAATCAGCAGAGGTTCACGAAGCAACGTTGGACATGATTTAATTCGCTCGTGATTTCCTCTTTCTGTCAGCGCAGGTTTGGAATGTCTGGAATGCTCCGCCCCCACTCCATGTCCTGTCTCTGCGCTGCGAAGTTCTGTGTTTATATGATAATATAACTGTTTAAAAAATATAATAAAACCATGAATCACTCGTCCAACAACACAAAAAGACCCTGTAATCAGCAGAGCATCACCAGCCAATTTGGACATGATTTAATTCGCTCGTGAGTCGTGACAAATCCATTTCCTCATTCCTGTGAGTGGAGGATGAAGCGATCACTTGACTTTTGGCAAAAAAACTAAATAAAAGTCCAGCTCTGGGATGAAGAAGGGATATTTAATACATTTGTGTCACATAAAAAACAGTCCTGCATCGCTTTGCAATCCTTTGAATGAGAACGAGCCGCGGCGCTGAGGCTGTGACAGGCGGGGGCGTGGGTTGGGGCGTGACAAACAACTCTGTTTTTATTGGCTGGTCAGTGTCCGGGTCACTCTGTGTTTTCAGTGTTTTTATAAATGCTGATAGAGAAGCAAGGGGACTATAGTTTTTTTCAGAGATTACTTTGTCTAACATCAGTCTGTCAGTAGATAGTGACAGAGTGAAGAAATATGTTAAAAATATATTGTTTGAAAAGTTACAGACTACATTACAATGTTACATACCCCAGCTTTAAAGCCAAAAGAAGCAGAACACCAGCTAATAGCTTAAAGGAACAAAAAATAAGAATCAGTAGATAAAAAGCTACAACTAAGGCTAGCCAAAAACTAAAATAAGCAAAAAGCAGCAAAGCACAAGCTGAAAACCAAATAATATTGTCATATTGAAAACAATGGTGTGGAAGCTGAATCAGCATTCACACAAGTATGTCCAGAAAAGCCTCTGAGTCTGTTCTTTAGTGGTATAAAGGCTGTGAATCAATCTGTTTGCTGTAGAAACTCTTGACCCTTTTATTTACGGTCAAAACAGCAACTAGCAATCAGAAGCAGTCCAAAAGCGCTTGATTAAAGACAAAGACAGCAATAATCCTCTTATTTCCTGTCTCCCACTTAAACCGCTGAGAGCACTGACTTGAAGTGTGTGTGCCCTTGTTGTCATTGTATGTGAATCATGAGTTGTTGGGGTTTTTTTTTTACACTACCGGTAATTTCAGTGTAGGAGGGCAGCCTTGAGCCCACTTCAAGTTGCTGAGAGTCGCACAAGTGACTGGTGAAAAAATGAAGCTGTGCTCCATTCACTGAATACTAACTGATGGTGAGAGGGAGCAACCAGTGAGGGGAGGAGTACAGAGGGGTGAAGACACAAGTAAGGAGAAGTACGTGTACAAAGGGTAGGCAGCCAGACATAGCAGAAGAGGGTTATGCATTTATGCATTGGTCAGTTAAGGTCCTGGTGGAAAAGAAAGCTCCGGTCTGAAAAGAAATCTCTGCCGTGCCATTTCTTACTATAGCTCCGATGCTTCAAACAGGTAGCCGTGGAAACCACAGTCGATGGCGTCCATGTGAGTGAGCGAGCCCTTTCTCCTGCTGTCAGGAGCCATGCGGAGTTAAGAAGTCTTTGAATATTTAATGAACATCCTCATGTATATTCATGAGGAGGATAAAACCTCCCAGTTGATGCACAGCCACTACTTTTGCGTACACACACACACTTAGGTTCACGATAAGTGATGGTTAAAGTTTGAATGACCACTGAGCTCTTTAAATAACACAGTGCCAATTGGGACACTCATGACCTGAAACAAAGTCATGAAGAAAACCGCTTTGTGACTTCCTCACATCTCTACTTTCAGTTTATTCACTGCAAAGGTTTGTGCAAAATGACTGCTACAGTGAATCCCAAAGGGACTTTGTTCCCCCTAGTGACAAAACAAAAGTAGAAATACGGAACCGAATTGGGATGTAGCAAGAGCTTTGTGAGACCCTGTTTGATGAGATGACAGCTTGTAAACACATTTTAAAGCTGGCTAAGCTGCTGTCAGTTTGTGTGTTTCTTTTTGTAAATTGCTTCTGGTTCTCCAAGGTTCTCATAAATATTCAAATAAACTGCTTTATAATCACGCACTGTCAAAGGTGAAAGGGCAGCAATACTTTTGCCTGTGTCAGTAGACGTAGTCATTTGTCTGTACTGTTAGCAAAATATCTCATGAACCAATGGACAAACTTGGGATAAAACTTTAGAAGAACATCTATGACTAAATAACTATTACAGAAAAGTGGTCACTACAGCCAGCAACCTTAGCAAACACAAAAATGCCTCAAATCTAGTCCTATTTTTTTCTGCTTGCTCTCGACAAAGGCAGACACTTCTTCCTCCGCTCTGTCCCTGCTTTGCTCTTTGTCTTATGAACCTTTTTCAGAGCCACTTTTTGCATACCTTCCAAATTAACTATGGATTTGTTCAGCTAGTCTCTCAATGCAACTGATGAAATTTTCTCAACAAGAAGACAGAGTGAAGGAAAGCCCTCTTACCTCAGAAACATAATTGGATTTATGATAACTGGATTCTGCTTTTTGGAGTCTGTGGAAATCTGGACCATCGACAAATTTGGAAACGTCAGCAGCTGTTTAAGCTGTCTGGAATCTGTGTGCCGGGCTTGGCAACATATGTGCGAACTATCTGTGGACCTGTATCAGAGCTGAGCAGGCAGGACTGTGGAACTTCTGGCAGTGTTCACGGACAGTTGGAAGGAATAGATCTAGGAGAAGTTGTAAGCCTGACTTCGGCGTAAGTAATCACAATTCTTCTGTTTGGAATCGCCATGAGATATATTAGCAAGACTGTACAGGGCAGACGTGGAAATTAACAAGCTCGGTCTGACCCAAAACAATGTTGAAATCTAAATCTGGCTCTGGCCTTGGAAGGCTGACTATCTCAATTTCTACTTGGATGTTATGGAAACAAGATGCTCTGCTCCCCTCCTCTCCCAAGGACGCGGACCTGTGTCAGAGCTCAACCGAGCTGGCTGATAAACAAACACCTCTTATCGGGACTGCAGCTGGGGGTGGGGTGGCTCTGGACTGTGTTGTGCGACAACTTCCCCTCAAACGCATGCCTTCACCAGCCTCCCTCATTGCCTCCACTTGTGCAGCAACCTAGGAGATGCGAAGGCTCCAAAGGTCTGCGTTGCTCACCTGGCAGCCATGCTGGGACCCCTCCTCCTACCTGATCCACACACATATTTCCTATGTCTGTAAGCCTCAGACATCTGTCCCCTCCATAGATGTATGTTTGTTTATTTTCTTGACAGATGTACTGAAATGAAATTTCCCTTTGAAATCTATAAAGTTGATTGATTGATTGGTTGGTTGATTGATTGATTGATTGATTGATTGATTGATTGATTGAATGATATATTTAGGTAGACTCTAAGGTGGTAGTAGCTGAGATTCATGCACAACACATATTCTGAGTGCGATATCTTGTGATGTTGCACAAGATCACACATTGTATTTTGAAGGTTTGATCAAACTCACACGATCATTTCTCAACCGAAGTTGATCTAAAACTGAGATTTGAATGGATAAGCATCCTGCCTTCATTTAAAGTCTAAGAAATCAGTTTAATTGTGCAAACTTGTGCATGTAAATATCAAAATTCAAATATTTCCTCTCCAATAGGCTGGAATGTGTTAGTCTTGGCAATGCCACTTCCCAGACAGTCGGTGTCTCCTGTGGTGTCCCTCAAGGGTCAGTTCTGGGGCCCCTGCTGTTTTCCCTTTACATGCTGCCTTTAGGTCAAATTATTAATCAGTTCAACATTTCTTTTCACTGCTATGCCGACGATACACAGCTTTACATCAGGACTGGAGCATCCTCATCATCCCCATCTCCATCTTCACTCACTGCCCTCTCTACCTGCCTGGAGGAAATAAGGGCATGGATGAATCAGAACTTTCTTCAATTAAACTGCTCCAAGACTGAGGCCATACTGATTGGCACCCCTCACCAGATACAAACATCAACTTTAACAACAATCTCCTTCTCTGGTCAAGACATCCCCCTCTCCACCTCTGTTACAAATCTTGGAATAAAAATGGACTCTCATCTTACATTTGAAAATCACATTAAGCATCTGTTTAAAACCTGCTTCTTCCATCTTCGAAACATCTCCAGACTTCGCCCATCTCTAACTTTTTCTGATGCTGAGAAACTCGTCCATGCCTTTGTCTCCTCCAGGCTCGACTACTGCAACTCCCTGTTTATTGGAATCCCTGGCAAAAATCTTCAGAAGCTTCAATATATTCAAAACAGTGCAGCAAGGATTTTATTGAGAGCTCGTAAATTTGAACATATTACACCCATTCTCCATAACCTCCATTGGCTTCCTGTCACCTACAGAATTCAGTACAAAACTGCTCTCATTACACACCAATGCTTACACGGAACTTCACCTGACTATCTAAAGGACATTCTTGCACCATATTCATCCACCCGGTCTCTACGATCACATAACAGTAATCTACATGAATGAAAAGTGCATTATAAATTGAATTCATTATTATTATTATTATTATTATCATTATTATTATTATTATTATTATTATTATTATTATTATTATTATTATTATGTAGTACTTATTTGTGTAATATGTTGTATGACTTTTATCTGTGATTTAAAAAAAAGAAAACTCTTGCTTACAAGCTTCAGCAGGCATTCAGACGTGGCCTTGGCCCTCTAAACGACTCACAACAAAGAGAATAATGACCATGACTTTTCTACACAGACTGTTGCAGAATTTATTCGTTTGAAGATCTTAACAACACAGATTCATCTTCTTGAAAAGAGGTAGTCGAACACCCACCTTTAGTTCCCTGTCGTGATCTCCACTGCAGAGTGTGTTCAAGGAAACTTTAAAGGCTTTCCAAACTGGGCTCAGGTTGTTCATGACCGTCTGCACAGACGAGCAATAAAAAAAGAAGTTCAAATTGGATCTGAAACATTTGAGTACTGTTGCACGTGTGTGTGTAAATGTGCTGTGATTACCTCAGTTCTGTGCACGAGTGATTCCGATCCATCGTCATTGAGTCTAAAAATCTCCAGAAATGGGTCCGACTTACTGAAGAAATCCTTCAAAGAAAAATTGCACGTGTAAAGGATTCCCTCAGAAGTGCCTTTGATCACTGAATCATTCAAACACTATCAGAATCATTCACCTCTCCACACACACACACACACTTTTTTTGGAGGGGGTTTCTCTTGCCCATCCTTCTCCTGTCCTTTCCAAATTATCCACCCCTCTCTTTCTGTACGCCATCATTTCCCCTGGGCTGAACTTGTCTGGATTAGTCAGCTGTGGCTGTGTGTGTGAGTGTGCATGCGCAAGCTAAAAATTAATATAGTAATCAATGTGTGAGGGGTTGTTGAGATAAAAGAGGTTATGGGGAGGTGCCCATAGCTCTGCTGAGCCCCTTTAAAGCCAGATTGTCCTCCTGTGTATTCTCCGAGTGGCTTCATCAGCACTGCAACTCCACACACACACACAATATAACACACAAACATCTCCTGTTTCCTCTCAAATCTTGCAGATTTTCACAAACTTCTGAGAGCCTGCAAGTGACTGCAACAAACCTTGTCGTCTAGCTTCCGAGCGCTGAAGGAGAGTTCAACGTAATCGTCGTTGCCGGATATCTCCTCGGCTGTCACCTGTACAGGGAGGGAGTCGGACAAAGACGCATAGAAAGGGGTTGTGAGGGAAATGAGATGGAAATGAGGAGCCGAACAGACTGAAGGAGCGACTTCATCAAATTAATTATCTTCGGGGTGTGAGGGTGTGTGAGTGGGTGCGTGCGAGCTGTGCACGGAGCAGCTTCATACCATGATGGAAGACTTGCCAGCAGTGTTTCCCTGTTTGAGCAGAGCTTTGGTCAGTTTCCTCTGTGAGACGATCTGAAACAAACAGTGACACAGATTCCTTAGAGGGTCAGCCTCGGCTTACTTGAGCTGTCAGGGTGTTGAACGGCCGACTGCTCAGCGTTTACTGCATGAAGGGCGAGGTGGACACCACAAACAGATAAAAGGAAAGAACCAGCAACAAAAAAAAACATACCGGTAGGTGAGCCAAAAATAAAATATTTCCAGTGGCATGAACGTTCTAGATGAGAGGATCTGTGTTTTGTCATTCCTTCCTTCATGCTGTCATCCCCTGCCGCACCTGTTCCTCATTGTCCTTCCCCAGGTGTTCCTGATTAATCTGTCATTGGTTTCCCTACAAGATGTGTTCGTTTGTTTCTTCCCTGTCCGTGGATTGTGCTCTCCAGCCGCCACGTTCTGTCTTCCTTCGTGTGTCCTTGCTCCTGTGTTCATGTAAGTTTTCGCTGCCACGTCAGCCTTTTTATTTATTTAAACAAATATTGTTCTTTGTTTTATTCCTGAGTTCCCAGAGTCCTGTCTGCATTTGGGTTCAACAA
>JBBPBX010082463.1:0-15729 GCA_038048925.1 Garcialebias charrua | reverse complement strand
CCCCGAAACACTCTCGTGCCTTTCCCGTACCCGTTCGGCACCCAGTGCGTGCACTCAATTTGGTCCACATTCCAAAATGGCCGCCTTCCCATTTATCGTACAACGTTGATGCCAGAGGGTTTTCTGTGCGTCTTGGTGAATTGGACAAGTGTACCAAATTTCATGATCCTACGTGAAACTAAGGCCAATGCGGAGGGTAGTTTGAAATATTCTAGGTGGCGCTCTTGAGCCGTTTCTTTTGCAATTTTGGCCACGCCCCCAAAATATGTAATTTTTCACCACCCCTGATGAGTCTGCCAAATTTGGTGAGTTTTGGGATATGATAAAGCCCCCAAAATGCCAAACGTATTGTGACGGCGTTACGTCTGATTCGCCACATCGCCACGCCCACATGCTCCACCCAAAACGGTCAGTGTTGGAAAGCTTGTTATAGCAACATGTCTTTGGTCACTGGACAAACCGTCACGCTGATTAGGTAACAGGTGTCCGATCGGGACGTTCAATGTACAACTGTACACTTCCTGTTGTGAGGGGGCGTGGCTTAATTATTGTCATGATTTGACCATTCAGTATTGCAGGGGACCGGATGTGGGTCAATCACTGAAGGTTTGATGTATTAGACTGTTTTCGTGTAGGTGCTATTAGTGTTTCGTTTGTGACGGCGTGACGGCTGATTCGCCACATCGCCACGCCCACATGCTCCACCCAAAACGGTCAGTGTTGGAAAGCTTGTTACAGCAACATGTCTTCGGTCACTGGACAGACCGTCCCGCTGATTAGGTAACAGGTGTCCGATCGGGACGTTCAATGTATAACTGTACACTTCCTGTTGTGAGGGGGCGTGGCTTAATTAATGTCATGATTTGACCATTCAGTATTGCAGGGGAGTGGTTGTGGGTCAATCACTGAAGGTTTGATGTATTAGACGGTTTTCGTGTAGGTGCTATTAGTGTTTCGTTTTTCATGGCGAGATGCCTAACTTTGAGGCCAGGCCACGCCCCTTCAGCATATATGAAAATGCGAGGTTTTGATCATTTGTTACTCCTGCATGTCTGAGTGATGAGTCTGCCAAATTTGGTGAGTTTTAGGGTATGATAAAGCCCCCAAAAGACCATTTCATTTTAGCTCCATTCATTTTCAATGGGAAAAAAATGGCCGAAAAGGCTTAATATTTCAAAAAGCGCAACTTGCAGCATTACCAAAAGTCATAGCTGGATTGTCCTGAACGAGCTGAACATTTTGATATATGAATCGTTGAAATGGCACAAATACTCTAGGAGGAGTAGCGTGCCAAAAAACGTACGGACGGAAGATAGTAACTATAACTAGAAAAACCGCATTTCCTGCGAAAATGCACGTGTGAATGCCTTAGCGCCGCTCCGCCCTTCTCGCGGCGACCGCGGGAAGTCGAGCTGGTCCACCCCGAAACGCTCTCGTGCCTTTCCCGTACCAGTTCGGCACCTAGTGCGTGCACTCGATTTGGTCCACATTCCAAAATGGCCGCCTTCCCATTTATCGTACAACGTTGACGCCAGAGGGTTTTCTGTGCGTCTTGGTGAATTGGACAAGTGTACCAAATTTCATGATCCTACGTGAAACTAAGGCCAATGCGGAGGGTAGTTTGAAATTTTCTAGGTGGCGCTCTTGAGCCCTTTCTGTTGCAATTTTGGCCACGCCCCCAAAATATGTAATTTTTCACCAGTCCTGACGAGTCTGCCAAATTTGGTGAGTTTTGGGATATGATAAAGCTCCCAAAAGGCCAAACGTATTGTGACGGCGTTACGTCTGATTCGCCACATCGCCACGCCCACATGCTCCACCCAAAACAACCAGTCGTGGAAAGCTTGTTACAGCAACATGTCTTCGGTCACTGGACAGACCGTCACGCTGATTAGGTAACAGGTGTCCGATCGGGATGTTCAATGTACAACTGTACACTTCCTGTTGTGAGGGGGCGTGGCTTAATTATTGTCATGATTTGACCATTCAGTATTGCAGGGGACCGGATGTGGGTCAATCACTGAAGGTTTGATGTATTAGACTGTTTTCGTGTAGGTGCTATTAGTGTTTCGTTTGTGACGGCGTGACGGCTGATTCGCCACATCGCCACGCCCACATGCTCCACCCAAAACGGTCAGTGTTGGAAAGCTTGTTACAGCAACATGTCTTCGGTCACTGGACAGACCGTCCCGCTGATTAGGTAACAGGTGTCCGATCGGGACGTTCAATGTATAACTGTACACTTCCTGTTGTGAGGGGGCGTGGCTTAATTAATGTCATGATTTGACCATTCAGTATTGCAGGGGAGTGGTTGTGGGTCAATCACTGAAGGTTTGATGTATTAGACGGTTTTCGTGTAGGTGCTATTAGTGTTTCGTTTTTCATGGCGAGATGCCTAACTTTGAGGCCAGGCCACGCCCCTTCAGCATATATGAAAATGCGAGGTTTTGATCATTTGTTACTCCTGCATGTCTGAGTGATGAGTCTGCCAAATTTGGTGAGTTTTAGGGTATGATAAAGCCCCCAAAAGACCATTTCATTTTAGCTCCATTCATTTTCAATGGGAAAAAAATGGCCGAAAAGGCTTATTATTTCAAAAAGCGCAACTTGCAGCATTACCAAAAGTCATAGCTGGATTGTCCTGAGCGAGCTGAACATTTTGATATATGAATCGTTGAAATGGCACAAATACTCTAGGAGGAGTAGCGTGCCAAAAAACGTACGGATGGAAGATAGTAACATCTATAAAGAATAATAATAAATATAAACACAATCTCTATAGTGTGAATGCCTTGTTGGCATTCACACAATAATAACTAGATTGCATTTCCTGAGAAAATGCATGTGTGAATGCCAAAATGGCCGCTTCACCCAATTTGCATGTTCAATCAAAATGGCCGCTTTACCTAATGTGCTTATTAAATCGAAATGGCTACCTCACCTACTTAATTGTAGAACCAAAATGGTAACAATACATGCATTGACTTACTTCGCAAGGCGATTAACTGCCTTGTATATTGAACCAATATGGCCACTTCACCTAATTTGCATGTTCAATCAAAATGGCCGCTTCACCTAATGTATGTTAGAGATGGTCCATAGCTACAACCTCACCAAATTTCAGCTCTCTATGAATAAAGATGGCTGAGTTAAAGCCATTTGAAAGTAACATTGGCAGCCATCAGCTGAAATTGGTCAAAAACAGCTGAACAACAGCTAAAACAAGCAGAAAATATCTTAAATTACCAGAAGGAAGTTGGTAGAACATGGTTTTGCTGAATTAGGCTGAAAAAAGTTGGATTGATTAAAAAAATTGTTGAAATAGCTGAAAAAGCTGAAATTTGCATAAACAGCTAAATAGTAGCTAAAATAGCAAAAATATCTTAATCTTTCAAAAATTTGCTGAAAGGAGCATAATGATCATAAGTCAGTATAAGTACAACAATGTTGAAGTAAGCTGCATTAAGCTGAAAAGATTGCAAAGTCGTTGTAGAAACAGTTGAAATTAGCTGAAAGTAGCCGAAATATTTTTAAAAAATGTACAAGGTAGCTGAAGGAAGTTGAGTTGGTCCAAAATGTGAAAGGAGTAGTGAAATATTGTAATGAGTTCCAAAGATATCAAGGATGTAAAATGAGCTCATTGAGTTCATTTGAGCTCCATTCATTTTCAATGGGAAAAAAATGGCCGAAAAGGCTGAATATTTCAAAAAGCTAAAGTTGCACCAATACCAAAAGTCATAGCCATCATGTCCTGAATGAGCTGAACATTTTGATATATGAATTGTTGAAATAGCACAAAAACTGTAGGAGGAGTAGCGTGCCAAAAAACGTACGGAATCAGGATAGTAACAGATGTAATTGTAACACTAGATTGCATTTCCTGAGAAAATGCATGTGTGAATGCCAAAATGGCCGCTTCACCCAACTTGCATGTTCAATCAAAATGGCCGCTTTACCTAATGTGCTTATTAAATCAAAATGGCTAACTTGTCTACTTAAATTGTAGAACCAAAATGGTAACAATACATGCATTGACTTACTTCGCAAGGCAATTAACTGCCTTGTATATTGAACCAAAATGGCCACTTCACCTAATTTGCATATTCAATCAAAATGGCCGCTTCACCTAATGCATGATAAAGAATGTCCATAGCTACAACCTCACCAAATTTCGGCTCTCTATGAATAAATATGGCTGATTTAAAGCCATTTGAAAGTAGCGTTGGTGGTCATCTTGGATTTTACAGTATTTTTAATGTTTTGCTTTGTCGGCCATCTTGGATTTTTGATTTGGATTCCGTACATGATAGAGGATTCCCTCAGCTACAACCTCACCAAATTTCAGCTCTCTATGAATAAAGATGGCTGAGTTAAAGCCATTTGAATGTAGCGTTGGCGGCCATCTTGGATTTTTACAGTTTTTTAATGTTTTACTTTGTCGGCCATCTTGGATTTTTGATTTGGATTCCGTACATGATAGATAATGTCCTCAGCTACAACCTCACCAAATTTCGGCTCTCTATGTATAATGATGGCTGAGTTAAAGCCATTTGAAAGTAGCGTTGGCGGCCATCTTGGATTTTTGATTTTGATATGGCATTTGATAGGAAACATTCTCAGCTATCACTACACCAAGTTTCAGCTCAATATCACTAAAATTGACAATTTTATGGTATTTTTACTTTTTTGCATTGTCGGCCATCTTGGATTTTTGATTTGGATTCAATACATGATAGAGGATGTCCTTAGCTACAACCTCACCAAATTTCAGCTCTCTATGTATAAAGATGGCTGAGTTAAAGCCATTTGAATGTAGCGTTGGCGGCCATCAGCTGAAATTGAACAAAAACAGCTAAATATTATCTAATATATCAGAAATACGCTTAAATCCGAAGAAGCAATTAGTAAGAGCCTAATTGGGAATAATCTGAAACATCTTAAACAATCTGAAATCTGAAACAATCTGAAATAAGCAAAAAAAGTGGAAATTATCTGAAAAAAGCTTAAGATAGCATAAACAGCTGAATATTATCTAAAGTAGCAGAAATAAGCATCAATTATCTGAAGTAATTAGAAATAGCATAATTGTGAATAATCTGAAATATCTGAAACAATCTGAAATCTGAAAAAATCTGAAATAAGCAGAAATAAGCAAAATAAAGTTGAAATTATCTGAAAAGCTTAAGATAGCAAAAACAGCTGAATATTATCTGAAATACCAGAAAGAAGCTTAAATGTCTTAGAAATTAGTAGCGAGAGTACAGTTTTGCAGAATTAGGCTGAAAAATGTTGAAATGAGTTCAAATAATGTGGAATTTGTTGAAACAAGCCTAAATTAGCATAAAAACAGCTTAATAGTAGCTAAAATAGCAGAAGAAGCTGAAACTAGCAGAAATAAGCACAAAGCATCATAATCTGAATAATCTAAAATATCTGAAACAATCTGAAATCTGAAAAAATCTGAACTAAGCAGAAATAAGCAAAATAAAGTTGAAATTATCTGAAAAAAGCTAAAGATAGCAAAAACAGCTGAATATTATCTGAAATAGCAGAAATAAGCTTAACTGTGTTAGAAATTAGTAGAGAGAGTGTAGTTTTGCAGAATTAGGATGGAAAAAGTTGAAATGAGTTCAAATAATGTGGAATTTGTTGAAACAAGCCTAAATTAGCATAAAAACAGCTTAATAGTAGCTAAAATAGCAGAAGAAGCTGAAACTAGCAGAAATAAGCACAAAGCAGCATAATCTGAATAATCTAAAATATCTGAAACTATCTGAAATCTGAAAAAATCTGAACTAAGCAGAAATAAGCAAAATAAAGTTGAAATTATCTGAAAAAAGCTTAAGATAGCAAAAACAGCTGAATATTATCTGAAATAGCAGAAAGAAGCTTAAATGTCTTAGAACTTAGTAGAGAGAGTACATTTTTGCAGAATTTGGCTGGAAAAAGTTGAAATGAGTTCAAATAATGTGGAATGTGTTGAAACAAGCCTAAATTAGCATAAAAACAGCTTAATAGTAGCTAAAATAGCAGAAGAAGCTGAAACTAGCAGAAATAAACACAAAGCAGAAGAATATGAAGTATCTGAAACAATCTGAAATTGAAAAAAATCTGAAATAAGTAGAAATAAGCAAAATAAAGTTGAAAATATATGAATAAAGCTGAAATTGGCCAAAAACAGCTGAACAACAGCTAAAACAAGCAGAAACAATCTTAAATTACCAGAAGGAAGTTGGTAGAGCATGGTTTTGCTGAATTAGGCTGAAAAAAGTTGGATTGATTAAAAAAAATTGTTGAAATAGCTGAAAAAGCTGAAATTATCATAAAACAGCTAAATAGTAGCTAAAATAGCTAAAATATCTTAATCTTTCAAAAATTATCTGAAAGGAGCATAATGATCTGAAATTAGCAGAAATAAGTCAGTAGAAGTACAAAAATGTTGAAGTAAGCTGCATAAAGCTGAAAAGAGTGCAAAGCAGTTGAAAAAACAGCTGAAATTAGCTGAAAGTAGCTGAAATATTTTTTAAAAAATGTACAAGGTAGCTGAAGGAAGCTAAGCTGGTCCAAAATGTGAAAGGAGTAGTGAAATATTCTAAAGAGTTCCAAAGATATCAAGGATGAAAAATTAGCTCCATTCATTTTCAATGGGGAAGAAAATGGCCGAAAAGGCTAAATAATTCAAAAAGCTAAAGTTGCACCAATACCAAAAGTCATAGCCATCATGTCCTGAATGAGCTGAACATTTTGATATATGAATTGTTGCAATAGCACAAAAACTGTAGGAGGAGTAGCGTGCCGAAAAACGTACGGAATCAGGATAGTAACCGGAAGACAATCTCTATAGTGTGAATGCCTTGTTGGCATTCACACAACTAGATTGCATTTCCTGAGAAAATGCATGTGTGAATGCCAAAATGGCCGCTTCACCCAACTTGCATGTTCAATCAAAATGGCCGCTTTACCTAATGTGCTTATTAAATCAAAATGGCTACCTTGTCTACTTAAATTGTAGAACCAAAATGGTAACAATACATGCATTGACTTACTTCGCAAGGCAATTAACTGCCTTGTATATTGAACCAAAATGGCCACTTCACCTAATTTGCATATTCAATCAAAATGGCCGCTTCACCTAATGCATGATAAAGTATGTCCATAGCTACAACCTCACCAAATTTCGGCTCTCTTTGAATAAAGATGGCTGAGTTAAAGCCATTTGAAAGTAGCGTTGGCAGCCATCAGCTGAAATTGGTCAAAAACAGCTGAACAACAGCTAAAACAACTGCTTTACATAATGTGCTTATTAAATCAAAATGGCTACCTTGTCTACTTAAATTGTAGAACCAAAATGGTAACAATACATGCATTGACTTACTTCGCAAGGCAATTAACTGCCTTGTATATTGAACCAAAATGGCCACTTCACCTAATTTGCATATTCAATCAAAATGGCCGCTTCACCTAATGCATGATAAAGTATGTCCATAGCTACAACCTCACCAAATTTCGGCTCTCTTTGAATAAAGATGGCTGAGTTAAAGCCATTTGAAAGTAGCGTTGGCAGCCATCAGCTGAAATTGGTCAAAAACAGCTGAACAACAGCTAAAACAAGCAGAAAATATCTTAAATTACCAGAAGAAAGTTGGTAGAACATGGTTTTGCTGAATTAGGCTGAAAAAAGTTGGATTGATTTAAAAAAATTGTTTGAAATAGCTGAAAAAGGTGAAATTTGCATAAACAGCTAAATAGTAGCTAAAATAGCAAAAATATCTTAATCTTTCAAAAATTAGCTGAAAGAAGCATAATGATCTGAAATTAGCATGAATAAGTCAGTAGAAGTACAAAAATGTTGAAGTAAGCTGCATTAAGCTGAAAAGATTGGAAAGTCATTGAAGAAACAGCCGAAATTAGCTGAAAGTAGAAGAAATATTTTTAAAAAATGTACAAGGTAGCTGAAGGAAGCTGAGCTGGTCCAAAATGTGAAAGGAGTAGTGAAATATTGTAATGAGTTCCAAAGATATCAAGGATGTAAAATGAGCTCATTGAGTTCATTTGAGCTCCATTCATTTTCAATGGGAAAAAAATGGCCGAAAAGGCTGAATATTTCAAAAAGCTAAAGTTGCACCAATACCAAAAGTCATAGCCATCATGTCCTGAATGAGCTGAACATTTTGATATATGAATTGTTGAAATAGCACAAAAACTGTAGGAGGAGTAGCGTGCCAAAAAACGTACGGAATCAGGATAGTAACAGATGTAATTGTAACACTAGATTGCATTTCCTGAGAAAATGCATGTGTGAATGCCAAAATGGCCGCTTCACCCAACTTGCATGTTCAATCAAAATGGCCGCTTTACCTAATGTGCTTATTAAATCAAAATGGCTAACTTGTCTACTTAAATTGTAGAACCAAAATGGTAACAATACATGCATTGACTTACTTCGCAAGGCAATTAACTGCCTTGTATATTGAACCAAAATGGCCACTTCACCTAATTTGCATATTCAATCAAAATGGCCGTTTCACCTAATGCATGATAAAGAATGTCCATAGCTACAACCTCACCAAATTTCGGCTCTCTATGAATAAATATGGCTGATTTAAAGCCATTTGAAAGTAGCGTTGGTGGCCATCTTGGATTTTACAGTATTTTTAATGTTTTGCTTTGTCGGCCATCTTGGATTTTTGATTTGGATTCCGTACATGATAGAGGATTCCCTCAGCTACAACCTCACCAAATTTCGGCTCTCTATGTATAATGATGGCTGAGTTAAAGCATTTGAAAGTAGCGTTGGTGGCCATCTTGGATTTTACAGTATTTTTAATGTTTTGCTTTGTCGGCCATCTTGGATTTTTGATTTGGATTCCGTACATGATAGAGGATTCCCTCAGCTACAACCTCACCAAATTTCAGCTCTCTATGAATAAAGATGGCTGAGTTAAAGCCATTTGAATGTAGCGTTGGCGGCCATCTTGGATTTTTACAGTTTTTTAATGTTTTACTTTGTCGGCCATCTTGGATTTTTGATTTGGATTCCGTACATGATAGATAATGTCCTCAGCTACAACCTCACCAAATTTCGGCTCTCTATGTATAATGATGGCTGAGTTAAAGCCATTTGAAAGTAGCGTTGGCGGCCATCTTGGATTTTTGATTTTGATATAGCATTTGATAGGAAACATTCTCAGCTATCACTACACCAAGTTTCAGCTCAATATCACTAAAATTGACAATTTTATAGTATTTTTACTTTTTTGCATTGTCGGCCATCTTGGATTTTTTTTTTGGATTCTATACATGATAGAGGATGTCCTCAGCTACAACCTCACCAAATTTCAGCTCTCTATGTATAAAGATGGCTGAGTTAAAGCCATTTGAATGTTGTGTTGGCGGCCATCAGCTGAAATTGAACAAAAACAGCTAAATATTATCTAATATATCAGAAATAAGCTTAAATCAGAAGAAGGAATTAGTAAGAGCCTAATTGGGAATAATCTGAAACATCTTAAACAATCTGAAATCTGAAATAATCTGAAATAAGCAAAAAAAGTGGAAATTATCTGAAAAAAGCTTAAGATAGCATAAACAGCTGAATATTATCTAAAATAGCAGAAATAAGCTTAAATTATCTGAAGTAATTAGAAATAGCATAATTGTGAATAATCTGAAATATCTGAAACAATCTGAAATCTGAAAAAATCTGAAATAAGCAGAAATAAGCAAAATAAAGTTGAAATTATCTGAAAAAAGCTTAAGATAGCTAAAAAAGCTGAATATTATCCGAAATAGCAGAAAGAAGCTTAAATGTCTTAGAAATTAGTAGAGAGAGTACAGTTTTGCAGAATTAGGCTGGAAAAAGTTGAAATGAGTTCAAATAATGTGGAATTTGTTGAAACAAGCCTAAATTAGCATAAAAACAGCTTAATAGTAGCTAAAATAGCAGAAGAAGCTGAAACTAGCAGAAATAAGCACAAAGCAGCATAATATGAAGTATCTGAAACAATCTGAAATTGAAAAAAATCTGAAATAAGTAGAAATAAGCAAAATAAAGTTGAAATTATCTGAAAAAGCTGAAATTGGCCAAAAACAGCTGAACAACAGCTAAAACAAGCAGAAATTATCTTAAATTACCAGAAGGAAGTTGGTAGAGCATGGTTTTGCTGAATTAGGCTGAAAAAAGTTGGATTGATTAAAAAAAATTGTTGAAATAGCTGAAAAAGCTGAAATTTGCATAAAACAGCTAAATAGTAGCTAAAATAGCTAAAATATCTTAATCTTTGAAAAATTAGCTGAAAGGAGCATAATGATCTGAAATTAGCAGAAATAAGTCAGTAGAAGTACAAAAATGTTGAAGTAAGCTGCATAAAGCTGAAAAGAGCACAAAGCAGTTGAAGAAACAGCTGAAATTAGCTGAAAGTAGCTGAATTTTTTTTTAAATTTTGTACAAGGAAGCTGAAGGAAGCTGAGCTAATCCAAAATGTGAAAGGAGTAGTGAAATATTGTAATGAGTTCCAAAGATATCAAGGATGTAAAATGAGCTCCATTCATTTTCAATGGGAAAAAAATGGCCGAAAAGGCTGAATATTTCAAAAAGCTAAAGTTGCACCAATACCAAAAGTCATAGCACCCATGTCCTAAATGAGCTGAACATTTTGATATATGAATTGTTGCAATAGCACAAAAACTGTAGGAGGAGTAGCGTGCCAAAAAACGTACGGAATCAGGATAGTAACTGGAATAATAATAATAAATATAAACACAATCACTATAGTGTGAATGCCTATGTGGCATTCACACAACTAGATTGCATTTCCTGAGAAAATGCATGTGTGAATGCCAAAATGGCCGCTTCACCCAACTTGCATGTTATATCAAAATGGCCGCTTTACCTAATGTGTTTATTAAATCAAAATGGCTAACTTGTCTACTTAAATTGTAGAACCAAAATGGTAACAAAACATGCATTGACTTACTTCGCAAGGTAATTAACTGCCTTGTATATTGAACCAAAATGGCCACTTCCCCTAATTTGCATATTCATTCAAAATGGCCGCTTCACCTAATGCATGATAAAGAATGTCCATAGCTACAACCTCACCAAATTTCGGCTCTCTATGAATAAATATGGCTGATTTAAAGCCATTTGAAAGTAGCGTTGGTGGTCATCTTGGATTTTACAGTATTTTTAATGTTTTGCTTTGTCGGCCATCTTGGATTTTTGATTTGGATTCCGTACATGATAGAGGATTCCCTCAGCTACAACCTCACCAAATTTCGGCTCTCTATGTATAATGATGGCTGAGTTAAAGCCATTTGAAAGTAGCGTTGGCGGCCATCTTGGATTTTACAGTATTTTTAATGTTTTGCTTTGTCTGCCATCTTGGATTTTTGATTTGGATTCCGTACATGATAGAGGATTCCCTCAGCTACAACCTCACCAAATTTCAGCTCTCTATGAATAAAGATGGCTGAGTTAAAGCCATTTGAATGTAGCGTTGGCGGCCATCTTGGATTTTTACAGTTTTTTAATGTTTTACTTTGTCGGCCATCTTGGATTTTTGATTTGGATTCCGTACATGATAGATAATGTCCTCAGCTACAACCTCACCAAATTTCGGCTCTCTATGTATAATGATGGCTGAGTTAAAGCCATTTGAAAGTAGCGTTGGCGGCCATCTTGGATTTTTGATTTTGATATGGCATTTGATAGGAAACATTCTCAGCTATCACTACACCAAGTTTCAGCTCAATATCACTAAAATTGACAATTTTATGGTATTTTTACTTTTTTGCATTGTCGGCCATCTTGGATTTTTGATTTGGATTCAATACATGATAGAGGATGTCCTTAGCTACAACCTCACCAAATTTCAGCTCTCTATGTATAAAGATGGCTGAGTTAAAGCCATTTGAATGTAGCGTTGGCGGCCATCAGCTGAAATTGAACAAAAACAGCTAAATATTATCTAATATATCAGAAATAAGCTTAAATCCGAAGAAGCAATTAGTAAGAGCCTAATTGGGAATAATCTGAAACATCTTAAACAATCTGAAATCTGAAATAATCTGAAATAAGCAAAAAAAGTGGAAATTATCTGAAAAAAGCTTAAGATAGCATAAACAGCTGAATATTATCTAAAGTAGCAGAAATAAGCATCAATTATCTGAAGTAATTAGAAATAGCATAATTGTGAATAATCTGAAATATCTGAAACAATCTGAAATCTGAAAAAATCTGAACTAAGCAGAAATAAGCAAAATAAAGTTGAAATTATCTGAAAAAAGCTTAAGATAGCAAAAACAGCTGAATATTATCTGAAATAGCAGAAAGAAGCTTAAATGTCTTAGAAATTAGTAGAGAGAGTACATTTTTGCAGAATTTGGCTGGAAAAAGTTGAAATGAGTTCAAATAATGTGGAATGTGTTGAAACAAGCCTAAATTAGCATAAAAACAGCTTAATAGTAGCTAAAATAGCAGAAGAAGCTGAAACTAGCAGAAATAAGCACAAAGCATCATAATCTGAATAATCTAAAATATCTGAAACAATCTGAAATCTGAAAAAATCTGAACTAAGCAGAAATAAGCAAAATAAAGTTGAAATTATCTGAAAAAAGCTTAAGATAGCAAAAACAGCTGAATATTATCTGAAATAGCAGAAAGAAGCTTAAATGTCTTAGAAATTAGTAGAGAGAGTACATTTTTGCAGAATTAGGCTGGAAAAAGTTGAAATGAGTTCAAATAATGTGGAATTTGTTGAAACAAGCCTAAATTAGCATAAAAACAGCTTAATAGTAGCTAAAATAGCAGAAGAAGCTGAAACTAGCAGAAATAAGCACAAAGCAGCATAATATGAAGTATCTGAAACAATCTGAAATTGAAAAAAATCTGAAATAAGTAGAAATAAGCAAAATAAAGTTGAAAATATCTGAATAAAGCTGAAATTGGCCAAAAACAGCTGAACAACAGCTAAAACAAGCAGAAACAATCTTAAATTACCAGAAGGAAGTTGGTAGAGCATGGTTTTGCTGAATTAGGCTGAAAAAAGTTGGATTGATTAAAAAAAATTGTTGAAATAGCTGAAAAAGCTGAAATTATCATAAAACAGCTAAATAGTAGCTAAAATAGCTAAAATATCCCAATCTTTCAAAAATTATCTGAAAGGAGCATAATGATCTGAAATTAGCAGAAATAAGTCAGTAGAAGTACAAAAATGTTGAAGTAAGCTACATAAAGCTGAAAAGAGTGCAAAGCAGTTGAAAAAACAGCTGAAAGTAGCTGAAAGTAGCTGAAATATTTTTAAAAAAATGTACAAGGTAGCTGAAGGAAGCTAAGCTGGTCCAAAATGTGAAATGAGTAGTGAAATATTGTAAAGAGTTCCAAAGATATCAAGGATGAAAAATTAGCTCCATTCATTTTCAATGGGGAAGAAAATGGCCGAAAAGGCTAAATAATTCAAAAAGCTAAAGTTGCACCAATACCAAAAGTCATAGCCGGAGTGTCCTAAATGAGCTGAACATTTTGATATATGAATTGTTGAAATAGCACAAAAACTGTAGGAGGAGTAGCGTGCCAAAAAACGTACGGAATCAGGATAGTAACTGGAATAATAATAACTAGAAAAACCGCATTTCCTGCGAAAATGCACGTGTGAATGCCTTAGCGCCGCTCCGCCCTTCTCGCGGCGACCGCGGGAAGTCGAGCTGGTCCACCCCGAAACACTCTCGTGCCTTTCCCGTACCCGTTCGGCACCCAGTGCGTGCACTCAATTTGGTCCACATTCCAAAATGGCCGCCTTCCCATTTATCGTACAACGTTGACGCCAGAGGGTTTTCTGTGCGTCTTGGTGAATTGGACAAGTGTACCAAATTTCATGATCCTACGTGAAACTAAGGCCAATGCGGAGGGTAATTTGAAATATTCTAGGTGGCGCTCTTGAGCCCTTTCTGTTGCAATTTTGGCCACGCCCCCAAAATATGTAATTTTTCACCAGTCCTGACGAGTCTGCCAAATTTGGTGAGTTTTGGGATATGATAAAGCTCCCAAAAGGCCAAACGTATTGTGACGGCGTTACGTCTGATTCGCCACATCGCCACGCCCACATGCTCCACCCAAAACAACCAGTCGTGGAAAGCTTGTTACAGCAACATGTCTTCGGTCACTGGACAGACCGTCACGCTGATTAGGTAACAGGTGTCCGATCGGGATGTTCAATGTACAACTGTACACTTCCTGTTGTGAGGGGGCGTGGCTTAATTATTGTCATGATTTGACCATTCAGTATTGCAGGGGACCGGATGTGGGTCAATCACTGAAGGTTTGATGTATTAGACTGTTTTCGTGTAGGTGCTATTAGTGTTTCGTTTGTGACGGCGTGACGGCTGATTCGCCACATCGCCACGCCCACATGCTCCACCCAAAACGGTCAGTGTTGGAAAGCTTGTTACAGCAACATGTCTTCGGTCACTGGACAGACCGTCCCGCTGATTAGGTAACAGGTGTCCGATCGGGACGTTCAATGTATAACTGTACACTTCCTGTTGTGAGGGGGCGTGGCTTAATTAATGTCATGATTTGACCATTCAGTATTGTAGGGGACCGGTTGTGGGTCAATCACTGAAGGTTTGATGTATTAGACTGTTTTCGTGTAGGTGCTATTAGTGTTTCGTTTTTCATGGCGAGATGCCTAACTTTGAGGCCTGGCCACGCCCCTTCAGCATATATGAAAACGCAAGGTTTTGATAATTTTTTACTCCTCCATGTCTGAATGATGAGTCTGCCAAATTTGGTGAGGTTTAGGATATGATAAAGCCCCCAAAATGCCATTTCATTTTAGCTCCATTCATTTCCAATGGGAAAAAAATGGCCGAAAAGGCTAGATATCTCAAAAAGCTAAAGTTGCAGCATTACCAAAAGTCATAGCTGGATTGTCCTGAGCGAGCTGAACATTTTGATATATGAATCGTTGAAATGGCACAAATACTCTAGGAGGAGTAGCGTGCCAAAAAACGTACGGACGGAAGATAGTAACATATAGGAATAACTAGAAAAACCGCATTTCCTACGAAAATGCACGTGTGAATGCCTTAGCGCCGCTCCGCCCTTCTCGCGGCGACCGCGGGAAGTCGAGCTGGTCCACCCTGAAACACTCTCGTGCCTTTCCCGTACCCGTTCGGCACCCAATGCGTGCACCCAATTTGGTCCACATTCCAAAATGGCCGCCTTCCCATTTATCGTACAACGTTGACGCCAGAGGGTTTTCTGTGCGTCTTGGTGAATTGGACAAGTGTACCAAATTTCATGATCCTACGTGAAACTAAGGCCAATGCGGAGGGTAGTTTGAAATTTTCTAGGTGGCGCTCTTGAGCCGTTTCTTTTGAAATTTTGGCCACGTCCCCAAAATATGTAATCGTTCACCAGTCCTGACGAGTCTGCCAATTTTGGTGAGTTTTGGGATATGACAAAGCCCCCAAAATGCCATTTCATTTTAGCGCCATTCATTTTCAATGGGATAAAAATGGCCGAAAAGGTCGCCTTTCCTTTCATCGTACAACGTTGGTGCCAGAGGGTTTTCTGTGCGTCTTGGTGAATCGGGGAAGTGTACAAAATTTCATGATCCTACGTGAAACTAAGGCCAATGCGGAGGGTAGTTTGAAATATTCTAGGTGGCGCTCTTGAGCCGGGTTTCATGTAGTTGCCATAAACACATTTCATGTAGTTGCCATAAA
>JBBPBX010082462.1:0-15729 GCA_038048925.1 Garcialebias charrua | reverse complement strand
GTGAAAAAAATCAAAAGATTGTTCTCATGTTAGTGTTTGCAAATAAATATTCACTTTTAATGTAGCACTGAGTCAAATAAACTAATCAGCTGAGGTTTACGCGTTTCACTGTGTAATAAGTATTCATAGGTACCTTTTTTCAGGTTTTTACCCTCAATGAACTTTGTAAAAGTTAAATGCACTCTTGCAGTGTTAACTTTAAAATAGAACTTACGTTCAAACAACAGTTACTAACTAACCCAAGCAGCCTGATTTCCGTTTTTTCTTACTCAAACGCTTATAAAAGAGGGCTGACTTAAATGCAATGACTTCACTAAAATGTGACAGGATGCTGCTTGAGCATGCCTTTAAAAAGATGTCTTGCAGTCTCAGTGAAACTGATTTTGTACTGCATTTGACAGTTATCAGGAGTGAAACATGTAATTTTGTTTGTTATTTTAAACTTTTCATTTAAAATAAACTGGAGTCATTAATTTTACACAGAAAAACATTAAAAAATGCAATTTTTTTTAACTAAAAGTGTACAGTTGTGCACACCAATTCTGTTTAAAATTCAGAGATGTGAAGAGCTTAATGTGGAATTGCTCTGTTCTCCATCATTTTTTTTAAATTTAATTTGAAAATCAAATAAAAAATGCTTTTTGAGTGTTATTTTAAATCTCTTCAGTATTTAAAATGAGCACAAATTGTGTGTCTGTACCTCTGTTATACTAAAACTTGTATTTAGAATAAACAGGAGTTTTTGTTTGTGTACAGAACAATTTTAAAAGCTGGTAATTCACCATAAAAAGCTGACTTCTCATGATGTATTTGAGAAAACTCATCTGTCAACGTCTTTTAACCAACAGGGGGCAGCTGATTTATTTCATTCAGTATTTAACTGAAAACTACCTTTTAGAGTTAGTTTCTAGTGTGTTCGTGATAAACGCTCGAACTACGTTCTTGTCAGAGACAAATCTATGTTGTTAGACAGTTTAGATGGCTTGAAATGAGTGTTTAAACTCTCAGTGAAATCTCAGTCTGTCCTGTGAGTTTGTGAACTGCTTGTCACCCGAAAGTGCACCTGGAAATGACGACACAAGTAGGCGGGTCGACGCAGCGCGTCACCAGCTTCCGTTGAGCGAGGCGGAGCTCGCTAAACAGATACGTGACGTCAACCAATCAATCACAGCGTTTGCAGTGCATTACCCATGCATTCATGGTGAATGTAGTTTTCTTACCTTCGACCAATGAAGTACCGGAAATGACGACAAAGTGGGTTGGTCGCAACGGCGTGCGTTCCCACTACAGTGAATCAGCGCTCGCTACGAGAGTGATTGACAGCTCACAGCACTCGTTTCATCCAATCACAGCTCATAAACAAACGTGTACTAGGACACGTAGCTCTGTAACGTTACCTTAGCACAGCAGAAAGCAACCTTATAGACTCTTAATCAACTCAAACGCTTCAAATTAACTTCCCAAAATTCTGAAACGTGGCAATCACATTTAAAACAGGCACGACTTAGCTACGCTAGTAACCCAGCACTGCAGCTGTTGAACAAATACGGACTCTCTCGGAGCGCGTCAAGGTCGGTTCCGTCCACTTTAAAGGAGCAGAACTCGGGTTTCAGAACCACTATCCGACACCGTTCTAACAGTTATATGCTTCTTTGACCTGCTCTAACATGTAAAATACCAGCACAGCAATCTTGTAGATGTTAAAGTAGCTTTCAGGCTTTTGACTCGGCGGTCAAACAAAGCTTTGTACAGGAGTCTGTGTGAACTGGACCGAACAGGACCAGAACCCCCACAGACCACGGCTGACAAAACTTCACCTGGATGCTTCCAACAGCGTGTAACAGAGTTGAAACGATAATAATCTCACAGCTTCAAATGATAAAAACATGCAGAGTCTGCCTGCTTTGAACACTTCCAGCCAAAATTATTAACCTCAGAGTTTAAAACTTGGATCCTTTTATGCAAACATGACGTTACAGTTCATGACTGAGAGACCACAGATTTATCAATAAACTTTTAGAAAACACGTACGTAGGCCACCAGATGAAGTAAACATGAGGGAGACCATATATTGTGTCTTTAAACACATATAGTGCCACCCAGATGTAACTAAAGGATTTTAACAGGGGTCAATATTAATACTGACCTCTTTACCTTAATTAATTTACTTATTCAGATTGAATAGTAAATTCACGGATTCTTTTCTTTTTCAGTTTACCCAATATTTCTGTGATCTTTATGATGGATAAATAAACAGAGCTATTGAGTGACAATGGACATTGACTTAGTTTGGTATGCCAGGCGACACTACCATTTATTTAAAATAAATCAACTAAATTAACACCATTACACTTGATTGACATGATTTCACTTTCTTTCAAATTAATACGTCAGCACACTTAAATTTAACACAACAGACTTCAATATTGGATGTTAACATATTTAGTCTGTGGGCTCTTCAGCTTAATTATAGTTTCCAGCTTAGATTGAGAGGGAAAGAATAGGAGGAAAGATTAAAGAAGAAATTATCGTGAGCATGATACCAGAGTGACACTTCTCATCCGACTTCTGCTAAAATCCAGGTACGTTTTGTAAACAGCTCTTTACCTTTTGACGACAGCCCGGTAAGAGGGAAGACCTTGTAGCTTTTCAGATGCACGGGTCCTTGTGGGAACCAGTACAATACCTTCGAGCAGGGTTCTGGTTTACGTTTCAACGTCTCCTGGTTTTCGCTTGGTCATCAGAGAATATGTCAGCTTCAGGCCTCTGACCTCAAGATAGACTTATTCCAGGAAGGAATAAACAAAGTTTTTGAGCTTACGCTCGTTCGAAGTGGACCCATAACAACATGTTATCAGTCCCAGCTGGATGACGAGTCCTTAGCGCGTGACTGGTGGTCATTCAGCTCTCTGGGAAAGTTCACATCATCTTTCGAAGCTCCCAGAAACTCTGAAGCGTTTCCGCACAGTTAGAACTTAAAAAGAGACTTAGAGAGGAGTTCACTTGCCTTATCAGACCCAAGGTTACAGCCAGAGCAGAGGGAGATTTGTTTAGGAAAAGACAGAGAAGCTGGAGCCTTGTTCATGAAAAACAACGGATTACTGTCCTCTGAGTTTCTAAACAAAACCGTCTGGTCTATGTGACCCGAGATTTCAACTTTGACACAGCAGTGAACACAGTTTAAACTCTTACAGAATAACACAGCTTAAAAGCACACATCATGAAAATGACAAAAGTTATTCTTTTGATCACATCAGCCTAAAATCAAAGATAGAAATAGTCTCTTTTGGTGACTATATTTATCAGATTACAGCTAAATGAATGATTTTGTAGTAAATGTCTTGCTTTACTGAGAGGTCAGTAAAGGTCATCACTGGACAGTTCAAAAACCTTAGTTTGACCCTGGGTAGGTCCATTACATCTCCCCCCTTTTGGAAGCCATCGCCAGTCCTTGGGGATGGGGTCCAACACGAAAGGAAACCTTGAACTGTCTTTGATCTTGAAGTAATCCAGCAAGTGGAAAAGAAAAATCAAAAATTATAATCCCATAAAGTTTTTGGAAATTCCATACTGTTCGGAGGTAATCCCATTGCGAAAAGCTTTTAATCCTTTGGAAAACAAAGTCTGTTAACTCTTGGAAAACAAAGTCTGTGATCCCTTGGAAAGCAAAGTCTTATAATCCACAGCGGTAATTCCACAACGATTAGTTTTGTTGATTGATCAGCAACAATTGTTTTCATAATCAGCATGTAGAGGGGATCCCTCGATTGACGCAGAGGAGGCGACCCTTGGATGGAGGTTGAAGACCAAGCGTTGGAGCTGCAGGTCCCCACATCGAAGGTTGTTGGCTGGTTGGTTTCCAGTCAGTGCCACTCTGGTTCTATGTGTCATGCAATTATGTGGTTTTTTAGGTGGGCTTATGATTGGGATTTTACATTAGGCCTACCTATATGCACCTGGTATGTAAGCTATCATGGTTTAGATCAGCTACAATTACCAATTAAGGGGTGGATCAATTCTGTAAAATTAGATATAGGGATTTGTACCTATAAAATTTTGGAGGGCTTCTGTAACGAAGGCCTCTAATTCCAAACTATTCCTCCATTCATTACTTAGTTTAGGTTAAACTAAAATAGAAAAATGAAATATAGTTTGATCTAAATGTCTGTTGTCTTTTAGACGAACGACGTAGGATTTGGTATTCCTAATAAATTTTGAAGTCTATGGCGAGACTCATCAAAATGAATAGATAATCTAGAATAGAAACGATCGAATCGGTTCAATTTAGAAATTATGAGACCAGTGTAGTTTATTGTACCTTGAGTAGCTTTAAACTACATTGACTCTTCGACGATTGAGATTTAACAAAACGAACTGCATGTTGGCATAGTTAAATCCATATCATTCATTAACCAATGTTAATACAAAACCTTTTTGGCTGGGAGTGTTCAGAACCAAACAATATCTCAACTAATGACAACAGTAATGACTAAACAACAAGGAAACAACGTTTCACTGCTTCGACACACTCTTGTCGTCAGATTCCAAAGTGCAACACACAAGAAAAACAGGTCTCAACTTTATGACCGAGGTCAAATTAAATCTCGTGGATTTAAACGGTTGTTAAAGTCCATGACCCACCATGTTTTCAAATTGCATCGCCATTAATATTTATTAGTTTATTTAAAAATAATACAGGAGCGTTTATTTATATTGTAGAGAAATAATGCAAAATGTGTTATTTCATGATTTATAGCAGATTTTAGCAGAAGCTCCGGGAAGATCTGCCCCTCTCCAAATATGGGCATTCACATCACTAAAGATTCCGCCTTGGAGTTACAGGCGGAGTTTTAATAAGCCTTCATCAACTTCCATGACCGCTGCTCTAAGAGAGGAAAAAAAAAGAGAAGCGGTTGCTCACTGATGTCTGTCATATTCTGAGCAGCATCCACGTAGACATACTAGTTTAATTCGCTTGATCGCGACAAATTCATTCATTTCCGCATCGGCTTTTTATTCTCTCCCCTGACCAGACAGGTCGGGAGTAGAAAGGCAGCCGCGGCGCGGAGCTCTGAGCGCGCGGGCTTCCCCGTGCTCTCCCGTGCTCTCCGTGCTTCCCCGTGCTCCAGCAACAAGGCTGGGACAGAACCGAGCCCCGGCACGAACTTCAAAGCTGACGCAGCGGAACGGGGAGCCAGGGAGAAGACGGGAGAAGCCGCGCGGCTCGCTCCTCTCTGGGCAGAGGAGAGGAGAGCAGCCAGCAACAGTCGCAGCGGTGTTATATCTTATTAAAAAGGTCTATAAAATAAATAAAAAATAAAAACAGACCACTGGTCCAGTTGTACACAAAAATGCACCAGGAAATATGCAGTTTTACTCTCACTCTCATAAACCTCCATGGAAACTCACTCCTACCTTCTGCCTTGCTTTCTGGGTGGAGATCAATGTAACAAAAGGCATGACCCTTCGGGACTCTTCGGCCAGGTTTCCGGATTCATTCGGGAGTGGTTTTTTTTTTTTTTTTTAACCCTCGCCTGGCCCAAATGCAAAAATGAAAATAAAATTCATAAAATACTACAGTAATTCTCCAATATGGTGAATTGTTACTGTCACGGTGGGTGTTGTCCTTTAAGGTTAGTTTTTTGTTGTGGGTTTTAGGCTTAGCGTTTCTAAGTTCAAATTGGACAATGCGACTTATAGGGTGGGAAATACGGTAGTTTAAACCTGATTAGTTTATTTACTAACTTGTGTTTGGACGACCTTATTATCCCATGAAGTCGGTGTGTTTGTGAGATCTTTGTCTTTTGTGGAGTCATTGAACGCCTTGTAAGGTTTGATCTGATTTCGATGTACCCATTTAGCAATTGGCTCTTTGCGGCCTTTGCTGATTTTGATTTCGTAGACGACTGAGGACACTTTGTCTGTTATCAGATGAGGTCCAGTCCACCTGGGCATTAGTTTGCGGGCGAGAGTTCCGGTCTCGGACCCTCCTTTCCCGGTTGCTGGGGCGAACGTATAGTACCAGACTCTGTCTCCCACTTGGAGTTCATTGTGAGAGGCCTTTTGGTCATAGTACGCCTTACGTCCTTCAGCAGATCTTTCCAGGTTTTTCTGGGCGAAAGCAAAAGTGTTTCTGAGGTGTACATTCAAATCTTTGTCTTTGGCATGGCCTAACATCACCCCCCTTTGGTCATGGGGGACCACGAACACAGGTGAGGACGTCCGTCCATGGGCACAAGTTAGGATGCCACCGTTTAGTTTAAGCTGTTCGCGCAGCTGAGAGAAGACGGTACACAGGAATCGTTTAGGTTTCGGCCAACGTATCTTCTTACGTTTACCTCTTTCCGCGTAATTCAGGTGTGTCACAACCGTCGGCGCAGTCGCAGGTGTGTCTGATTGTACAGACTGCGACGGGTCACTGTCGTTGTGTATGTCTTCCCACTTCTTGACTGAAGAGGGGCTCTTTGAGTCTGTAAAAACTATGTCATTTCTGATTAGTTCTAGACACAAATGTCCCTGAACCAAGGTTTCATCGAAAGCTTGGCTGATAGCCGATTTACCTGTCCCAGGGGACAGTACAGCAACCTCGGTGTGGGGTCCTTGGATCTCCACACCTATCTCTACCTGTGGTAGGTAATGTGAGTTTTCCCCCTTCATGTCTGATGAGGGGTCCTCATAATCTGCAACAATGATGTCCAAGTGACTGTCAGCGTTTGGTTGACTGTCATTTTCTGGACTCAGATGCCCTTGAACCAAGGTTTCACCGAAAGCTTGGTTGATTGCCGAATTACCTGTCCCATAGGACAGTACAGCGTCTGCGGTGTTGGATCCTTGGATCTCAACACCTTTCACTACCTGTGGTAGGTAGTGTTCAGTGAGTGCTGAATGTTTCAGCTCACAGAGGAGGTTCTCTTGTTGGGCCAGAGTTTGGTCCAACTTTTGGGTCTCTTCTGTCTCACCTGTAGTTGAAGGTTCACTTACCGGGCTCTCGTCCTCGGATGAGCAGTCCCTTGTGTCCTCTGCGGTACCTGCGGTTAGGCAGTCTGTATCACAACTAGGAGGCACTTTTATTGGCAGGGGTTTTCTCACTGTGCTCCACATTTTCTGTTGACCATAATCTATAATCGCGTTGAAGCGGTTTATAAAATCTTGGCCAACCAAAAATGGGAATGAGTCAAGTTTAGACACGTACACCGGGTGGCGTAGTGTCATTTCGCCAATCTGCATGTGAACCATAGCTATAGCTGTTAGGGTTGTTCTCGTCTCTGCGAGACCCTGTAGCTCAATAGCACATTTCTCAAAGGGTATTTGCCTGTCAACACCGTTAGCGGCGGTCCTCAGCTCCTCGAACAGCTTGGCCGACATAATGGTTATATCAGCACTACCATCCAGGAGGGCTTCACGCTCAAGGACACCTTCCAGTGTGATAGGCAGGTAAGCTTTCTTAGCCACCCCCCTTTGTATAAAGTTACACAGAAACCTCACAGGTCTTGGTCCACGTTTCTGTTCACGTGTGACTCTGTCTGTGTACTCATGTTCACTGTCAGCATCTTGTTGGCTGTCAGCATCATGACCTTCAGGATGTTGTTGTGTGTCAGCAATTGGTTTGCTGTCAACATCCATGGCAATGTTGGTAGTAGTGTGCGCTGAGTTATCCATGTGCTCTGAGTTATCAAAGACAAGGTCACGCATTGTACCAGTTTGGTCATCCTGGGTATCATTCAAGTTTTCAAACAACCAACTTATGTCCACTATCTCATCAGAGCTTAGAGGTATGGTGCCTTTTTCCTGGAACTTCTGTGACCTTTTGCTACTCCCGGACTGTCCAGTCCGCAGTGCAGGGGCAGGGCCTTTGCTCGGTGTAGACCGCGGAGGGTCACTTAAAGAGCGGACATCCACCGTTTGTGGTTTTTTGCTTATCTCGGGCAGCTTTGTCCGAGGTGCAGGGACAGGACGTGTGCTCGTCCTTCTCAACCATACTGGGTCTCTTAACCACTTCGGGTCATTGTTCCAGCGGGCATCGACATGTCGTGGCTTGTTAGTTTGAAAAACATGTTTTTTCTCGCCTATTTTAGGAGAGGGAGTTGATGAACTTGTCCCTTCCAGCTCCAGCGAGTGGGATTTGACCTTTTCTTGGTAATGTAGTTCACGCTCTGGTTTTGTTTTTAACCAGATCGGGTCAGGGAGTTGACGAACATCAAAACCATTTATAGCACGCCGTTTTATTTTTAATTGCTCAATCTCACTTTTTAACTCAAGTTTTTCTTGTTGAAAATTTTCTCTTCTGCGAATGTTATCTTGCCTTAACAATTCAAGTATTTCTGTGTGCAGCTGTAAAGCTTCATCACAATCGTTATCTCCCATCTTTTTGTTTTGATTTTGTTTGATCTCACGTTTTAACTCAAGTTTTACTTGTTGAAAAATTTCTCTTCTGCGAATGTTATTCTGCCTTAACAATTCAAGCTTTGCTGTGAGCAGCTGTAAAGCTTCATCATAATTGTTATCTCCCATCTTTTAGTTTTGATTTTGTTTGAATCAATAAGACGGTATTTATTATAGTGTATGCAAATAAATGCTTTCTTAGCGGTGAGTTATTTAACTAAAACAGCTTTCTGGGTTTGTTCCTGTAATCTATAAACAAGTCTTTCCTTCATTCAGTACCTTTATTTATTTTAGGTTTTACCTTCAATGAAAAATATGGTAAGTTAAGCCTTCGTGGCCGTATTAACTTAATAGACCTATTTTTTAAAACAATTACTATTAAACCACGCTTAATGTTTTCTGTCTTTCACTCAACCGCCTTCTTAAAGATTTCAAATAAATGCAATGTTCACACTAAAATGTTAGCAGATTTTTATAAGACTGTTTGCTATTTATAAGACTGAGCTGAATACAGCAACTCAGACTGAGGAAGTCTTTCGGACGAAAGACGAAACGTTTCTACATTTTTTTTTTTTTGCTTTGTTTTGTTTTATTTTTTGAATGTCCAGAGGACCAGACTTAGCTTTTTTAGATTAGCAGATTTTGTTTTATTTTGCTCCAAGAGAATGTATTTCAGATTCAGTAAAACTGTTTTGAGTTGCCGCAGTTATCTGGATTGAAAAATGTAATTTTGTTTGTTATTTTAAACTTTTTATTTAAATTAAACTGGAGTCATTAATTGTACACAGAAAAACGTTAAAAATGCCATTTTTAACTAAAAATGTGCAGTTGTGCACACCAATTCTGTTTAAAATTCAGAGATGTGAAGAGCTTAATGTGGAAATGCTCTGTTCTCCATCATTTTTTTTTGTTGTTGTTTAATTTGAAAATAAAAAAAAATAAAAAATGCTTTTTGGAGTGCTTTTTTAAATCTCTTCAGTATTTAAAATGAGCATAAATTGTTCGTCTGTACCTTTGTTATTCTAAAATTTTTATTTAAAATAAACAGGAATTTTTGTTTGTGTACAGAACAATTTTTTAAAGCTGGTAATTTCACCATAAAATGCTGACTTTTTTATGATGTTTTTTAGAAAACTCATCTGTCAACGTCTCTTAACCAACAGGGGGCAGCTTCGAGTCTTAATTTTATCACGAGGAGACTGATTTATTTCATTCAGTATTTAAACTAAAAACAACCTTTTCAGAATTAGTTTCTAGTGTGTCAGTGATAAACGCTCGAACCACGTTCTTGTCAGAGACAAATCTATGTTGTTAGACAGTTTAGATGGCTTTAGATGAGTTTTGTAAGCTTCTAGTGAAACCACTTTTCACCGTGTGTGTGTGAACTGCGTCTGCTTGTCACTCAAAGTGCATCAGGAAATGACGACAAGAATGGGCGAGCCAACGCAGCGTGCGTAGCGCGTCACCAGCTTCGTACGTGAGCGAGGCGGAGCTCGCTACAAGATACGTGACGTCAACAAATCAATCACAGCGTATGCAGTGTATCACTCATGCATTCATGGTGAATGTAGTTTTCTTACCTTCGACCAATGAAGTACCGGAAATGACGACAAAGTGGGTTGGTCGCAACGGCGTGCGTTCCCACTACAGCGAATCAGCGCTCGCTACGAGTGATTGACAGCTCACAGCTCTCGTTTCATCCAATCACAGCTCATAAACAAACGTGTACTAAGACACGTAGCTCTGTAACGTTACCCTAGCACAGCAGACCCCAACTTTATGGACTCTTAAAACAACTCAAACGCTACAAATTAACTTTCCAAAATTCTGAAACGTGGCAATCACATTTAAAACAGGCACAACTAAGCTACGCTCAGTAACCCAGCACTGCAGCTGTAGAACAAACACGGACTCTCTCGGAGCGCGTCAAGGTCGGTTCCGGTCCACTTTTTCATGGAGCAGAAATCGGGTCTGAACAGAACCACTATCCGACAACGTTCTAACAGTTATATGCTTCTATGACCTGCTCTAACATGTAAAATACCACAACAGCAATCTTGTAGATGCTAAATTATAGCTTTCAGGCTTTTGACTCGGCGGTCAAACAAAGCTTTGTACAGGAGTCTGCGTGAACTGGACCGAACCAGAACCAGAACCCCCACAGCTGTTGCTTCCAACAGCGTCTAACAGAGTTGAAACGATAATAATCTCACAGCTTCAAATGATAAAAACATGCAGAATCTGCCTGCCTTGAACACTTCCAGCCAAAAGTATTATCCTCAGAGTTTAAAACCTGGATCCTCTTATGCAAACATGACGTTACAGTTCATGAGAGACCACAGATATCAATAAACTTTCAGAACCACGTACGAGGCCACCAGATGTAAGGGGTTATGAGGAGGTCAATATTAATACTGACCTCTTTACCTTAATTAATTTACTTATTCAGATTGAATAGTAAATTCACGGATTCTGTTCTTTTTCAGTTTACCCAATATTTCTGTGATCTTTATGATGGATAAATAAACAGAGCCATTAAGTGACAATGGACATTGACTTAGTTTGGTATGCCAGGCGACACTACCATTTATTTAAAATAAATCAACTAAATTAACACCATTACACTTGATTGACATGATTTCACTTTCTTTCAAATTAATACGTCAGCACACTTAAATTTAACACAACAGACTTCAATATTGGATGTTAACATATTTAGTCTGTGGGCTCTTCAGCTTAATTATAGTTTCCGGCTTAGATTGAGAGGGAAAGAATAGGAGGAAAGATTAAAGAAGAAATTATCGTGAGCATGATACCAGAGTGACACTTCTCATCCGACTTCTGCTAAAATCCAGGTACGTTTTGTAAACAGCTCTTTACCTTTTGACGACAGCCCGGTAAGAGGGAAGACCTTGTAGCTTTTCAGATGCACGGGTCCTTGTGGGAACCAGTACAATACCTTCGAGCAGGGTTCTGGTTTACGTTTCAACGTCTCCTGGTTTTCGCTTGGTCATCAGAGAATATGTCAGCTTCAGGCCTCTGACCTCAAGATAGACTTATTCCAGGAAGGAATAAACAAAGTTTTTGAGCTTACGCTCGTTCGAAGTGGACCCATAACAACATGTTATCAGTCCCAGCTGGATGACGAGTCCTTAGCGCGTGACTGGTGGTCATTCAGCTCTCTGGGAAAGTTCACATCATCTTTCGAAGCTCCCAGAAACTCTGAAGCGTTTCCGCACAGTTAGAACTTAAAAAGAGACTTAGAGAGGAGTTCACTTGCCTTATCAGACCCAAGGTTACAGCCAGAGCAGAGGGAGATTTGTTTAGGAAAAGACAGAGAAGCTGGAGCCTTGTTCATGAAAAACAACGGATTACTGTCCTCTGAGTTTCTAAACAAAACCGTCTGGTCTATGTGACCCGAGATTTCAACTTTGACACAGCAGTGAACACAGTTTAAACTCTTACAGAATAACACAGCTTAAAAGCACACATCATGAAAATGACAAAAGTTATTCTTTTGATCACATCAGCCTAAAATCAAAGATAGAAATAGTCTCTTTTGGTGACTATATTTATCAGATTACAGCTAAATGAATGATTTTGTAGTAAATGTCTTGCTTTACTGAGAGGTCAGTAAAGGTCATCACTGGACAGTTCAAAGACCCTAGTTTGACCCTGGGTAGGTCCATTACAATACAAAGGTTTTGTTTAAAATATCACCCAAATGGGTCGCTTTTATTTATTTGTATACAAAGGTTTTGTTTAAAATCTCACCCAAATGGGTCGCTTTCATTTGTATACAAAGGTTTTGTTTAAAATCTCACCCAAATGGGTCGCTTTCATTTGTATACAAAGGTTTTGTTTAAAATCTCACCCAAATGGGTCGCTTTTATTTATTTGTATACAAAGGTTTTGTTTAAAATATCACCCAAATGGGTCGCTTTTATTTATTTGTATACAAATGTTATTTTGTTTACTTGGCATCTTTTTAAAATAAATATTTTTTAAATCTTTATTTTTGCCTTTTTTGTACCGAAATATACCGAAAATAAACCGAACCGAGCCCTCCTTGTAACTGAACCGAACCGAAAAGTGATTTTAGCGTACCGTTACACCCCTAGTTAGGAGTGTAGGAGGATCGTCATTTGTCATCTTCGTTTAGTAAATGAATGTCATGAATTTCTCTTACAATGTCAGCTTCTCTTTGTTTGCTGAGTTGACTTGAAATTTGACAAATTTAATTTAAATTTGAGAGTTATATTTTAAGTGATCCCACTTCACTCTATAATTTGATAGTGATGAGTCTTTGTTTAAATCAACGGTTGTTCTTTTTATGTCCTGACAAAAGTGGTCATGATTAAGGAGATTCAAACTGAATTTCCCAAATTCTTTGGCGTGCCTTTGTGCATTTGTAGGAGTTAAAGTGAGCTTATTCATACAGTGATCAGTAAGTGGTGCAGCAGAGTTAAGCCTCGGATATAGTCGCGCTCTGGGTATTCGCGCATGCTCCATGGAGTCCGTGCGCTCTCTAGCCACGCGCTGTGTGCGTTTATGGTTGCGTGCTGTTCATTGTTCACCGACAGATGGCAGTAGTGTGAAACCAGTGGGAATGTAGTACGAGAGAGTGTAGAACAAGAATCGGTTGACGTCACACATGACAAACAAAATGGCTGCTCGTATTTTTATTCATTAACAAGTGTGGATTTTTATTTTGTTTATATCTTCTATTCTTAATATTTTTAGTTTTGCAGAGGTCAGTTATTCACAGATATGTGTTTTTTTTTTACTGCCCTGCTGTAGTAGTTTGCATGAGTGCTGCTGTTATCATTTTTACATTGTGCTTTTTTCAAGTTTTGGTTGCAGTAGTAATAACTCTACAATGACACATTTTAGCGTGTTTATGTTTTAGTTGCATGCACTGTTTAAATCAAATAGAATTAACTGAAAAAGTATTAACTGAAAAAGTAATCTGTTTTCATAAATTTTTAATAAAACTACATAACCGAAGACTGTGCCGGAACATTTTTTGCAATGACATTTACCTGACAGCCATTTCTTAATCTTTTTGTGTACTACATGGTTAGGCTAGATTTGGGTTATGGGGTTTGTTTCTCTAACGAACACATTTGTTATACTGATCTCTAATCTATTGGTAATCGTAATAAACAGTCCATAAACTCATGCAAAACTGTTATGGAGCATTAATAACCATATAAAAAAATGCCCATTAATTGGAGGTGCTACCACTTTCATTTAATTAAATTAATTTGGGTTCAAGACCAGAATTGTACTCTCAAACATATAATCAGCAGCAGGTTTAGTTTTAGTTTCTGCTAATTAAAAGGTCATTGTTAGATTATTATAAGATTGTGATGTGAATCAACTTAACAGTATCAACTCCAAAATTATAGCTTTGAATGTGTTCATATTTAGAGTGCATCAGCACTTCAGAAAAGGAAGAGTCAACTTAATATGATTTTTGTTTATTTGTTTTTTATAAAACAAATCACAATAAAAAAACAGGAAAGCACACATGCATTTCATCTGATTGTCTTTATGATCACGCATGGACGGATCATACAGATGCTGGTACATTCTGAGCTTTTCAGCCAAATTTCCTTCGAAGACGTCCATCTTGAAAGCCGGGTGTAGTCGCAATGACTGAACGCGCAGGCTTTGCGGAGCTTCAAAATCTGGGAGGTGCACGACCAGGCGCGAAACCTACGCGCGGGGCCAAAGCGCGGGGGCGGGGACTATGCGATTGCGTCACTTTTCGCGCGCGCACCCTCGCGCCCTATGTGACGCGTCAACTATATCCGAGGCTTTAGTAGAGTTAAAGTGCGTCTTTCAGGCTGTCATCAGCCAACTGGTTGGTCCACTGTGAGAGGGTGCTATTTATAAGACTGAGCTGAATACAGCTTCTCAGACTGAGGAAGTCTTTCGGACGAAAGACGAAAGGTTTCTACATTTTTTTTTGCTGCTTTGTTTTGTTTTATTTTTTGAATGTCCAGAGGACCAGACTTGGCTTTTTTACATTATTGGACCTCTTTCGCTTCAATACAATTCAATACAACAACTTCCGACTACAGTACTTCGCCTCCTCGTGGCTCCAAAACCGCACATTTTTTTTAGGCTCAGCGTTTTCCTCCCGATTTGTGGCTGTAAGGCTCTTTCTATTAATTTGGAAAGCAGGGATGATTATCAAAATTACTGTATTACCTCTAAATATTATTTTTCTGCCCAAAAAACTAACATGAAACATGCACTTTAACTTCTAGGCCATGTGTAATATCTAATACAAGCCAAAAGTTTAGTCTAGATTTAATTGTTCCATCTGGTTTTAAACCAGTTAAAAATGTGTGCCTCTTGACGTAAAGTGTGCCGTGTATCATTCTACTTGAACTCATTACAAAATTCAAACAAAATGGAGTTGTAATGATGATTTTGCATATTTGATTGACATCTATCAAGCCATTTGTCCATTACCATATAATGGTCTCCTCCAAAAATAATTTCACAGTTTACATATACAGTACTGTATTTGAGACAGGCCTTTTAAAGCATTGCTCATTTCTGTAAAGTTTTTTTTCTTTTTCTTTTGTGACCGTTGTAAATATATATTACTGTATTATAAAACAAACCTCTAAATATGCATCATTCACCACCAAAAGTTTACACTATAATTTGTTATAAATAAGCAAAATCAGTTGTTTTTATTGGTAACAATTACAAGTTGTTAGTTTACTTTCAGACATTGACGAGTACAATTGAGGCAGTTTGTCTCACAATGGCTATGGATGAATATAAATTCAAACTTAGTTCATGTGAACACTACATGCTCTCATCAATGTTTAATTTATTTTTGTGCATTACTGATAAAACAGCTCGACAAATCTCAGGAAAAATCATGTAATATTGGATCATTTTCCTCGATAAATGACCAAGTATAATATTTTGTCTCATTTGTTTAACTGGGTTCTCTTTATCTACTTTTAGGACTTGTGTGAAAATCTGATGATGTTTTAGGTCATTTTTATGCAGAAATTTATAAAGTTTTAAAGGCTTCACAAACTTTCAAGCATCGCTGTATGTGTGAATTTAAAGTTATAATTGTGCCTGATGTTCACGTTTTCTGTGGTCCCTGCAGATGTTCAGCAGATGGTTCTGATTAAAGAAGCTCCTGAAGTACAGATGCTTGGGATGGATCAACAGGATCCAGAGACCCTCAACATAAAGGAGGAAGATGAGGAACTGTGGACCAGTCAAGAGGGAGAGCAGTTTTGTGTGAAAACAGAGACTGATGACCCCGGGTTTGCATTCACTGCTGTTCCTTTGAAGAGTGAGGAA
>JBBPBX010082461.1:0-11465 GCA_038048925.1 Garcialebias charrua | reverse complement strand
AAATACATCTGTTTTATTTGTTAGATTGTCATAGTTTTGTCATTATATAGAGCCTAAAATATCTCCAGAGTTTAAATTTTATAAAGACTGGAGGTACCATTTTACATCAGCAGGTGGCAAAGTTAAAAAAAAGATCAGAATCAGGAAGTAATCCATGCTAGAGCTTCGCTACAAGTCTGGTACCCCCGATGTGGGGGAATCAATCCAATCCAATCTATCCATCCAATCCACTCGCCCACCCATCCACCCATCCATCCATCCATCCATCATCTTTTACCCGCTTCTTCCTTTTTGGGTCACGGAGGTCACTGGTGCCCATATCTAGCAGTCATTGCGTGAGAGGCGGGGGACACCATGGACAGGGTGCAAGTCCATCACAGGGATACATAGAGACAAACAATCATTCATTATCCCACTCACATCTAGGGACAATTTAGAGTTACCAATCAGCCTAACATGCATGTTTTTGGTCGGTGGGAGGGAACCTGAGTACACCGTCTAACTTCACCTAGAAAGGTCCCCAGCCAGGATTTGAACCAACGACCTTCTCACTAAGAGGCAACGCCTTTACCAACTGAGCCACGGTGTCGCCCAATTTCTAAATAAATTTCTAAATTAATTTGCATTTGAAAAGATTATGTTGGACCACTGAGTAACAGTCTAGTCCTGTTTGTCTTTAGCCCAGGTAAGAGACTTCTGACATCTCGGGATCAAGGAGAGGCTCAACACAAGGAATGGGACAGGTGTAGTCCAGGTTCTTGATCCACCTGTGTGGTGGCTCTTAAAGCACCAACTACAGCTGGAGTACACACCTTATCAATCTAATGGTTTGGAAAAAATTTAGCTTCTAAGAACTTAGTTAAAGAGAAAACCAGTGTTCACAAGAGCCACATTAAATGTAAGCTGTGAACATGTTTCTAACAGCAAAAGAGGAAAATAAATAAATAAATAGCTGGTGGTGGTTGCTGCTACAGAGGACTATCGAGTTTCACCTAACTCAAAAAAGACCAAAATTACAAATTTTAGGGGTGCGAATCTCTCAGTGTCTGGTGAAACGATTCAATTCCAATTTTTGGTG
The DNA here is from genome assembly GCA_038048925.1 of Garcialebias charrua. Lineage (NCBI taxonomy): Eukaryota > Metazoa > Chordata > Actinopteri > Cyprinodontiformes > Rivulidae > Garcialebias > Garcialebias charrua. The sequence goes on along the minus strand of JBBPBX010082461.1, from coordinate 10,387 downwards.
TCACGATTCGATTCAAAATCGATTTTTCGATTCAGAAACGATTTTCAATTCAGAAATGATTTTTCTATTGAAATGGTCATGAATTTAGCTTCAGTTATGTAACTGACGAGCTGAAAAGATTGAACAACAATGTAAACAAATGGAACATTTATTTAAAACAATAATTTTAGGTTCCTTACAGTATCAATTTTTTTGCATCGTTTGATATTTATACAAAAAATAGGAACAAATTATACAGGAGTGCATAAAATTCTGTAACTAAACATTACCAGTACAGTATTAGGTTAGCTTAGTTGCTTGGATTTCTCTAAAACAATAAAATTAAAATTAAAATCTAGGAACAAATAATTCATCCATCCATCATCTTTACCCACTTCTTCCTTTTCGAGTCACGGGGGTCACTGGTGTCCATGTCCAGCCATCACTGTGCGAGAGGTGGGGGACACCTGGACAGGTCTCCAGTCCATCACAGACAAATAATTCCAAATATATAAATACTAAAAAGTACACAGACTTCAGCCTACCATAGTGCATTAACCTTTAACTCAAAATAAAATACAGACTTTTTTTGGCAAACTCCATGAGCCAAAAATCCCAGTCCATTCTTACTTGGTTTTGAGTGAATTCATTTGTTTAGAGTTTTGTATATGTTTAGTTCAGCAAAGTAATTGTAATGGAATATTGTTTTCCTCAAATATAAATTACAGTTCAGAAGAGATTTTGATGCAGGTTTGCACAGGTTTTGAAATTGTGTTAAATTTGTACTAAATATTAATATGGCAAAGTCAATGTAACCGCCCACATCTGACTCGTCTGTACTCTGCGTTGTGTCACGGGTAAAAAAAAATCAGCAGACGAGGACTGCAGCAGTAGGGCAGGTTTATTCTGTTTAAAACAAGAGTACATTTAGTACAGCAGTTCTCAGGCTCTGGCCTCCCCACACACACCTCTCTCCAGCGCAGCTCGGCGCAATCTGAAGGAGAGAGCGGGAATGCGCGGCAATACAGAGGATGTGACGCGGAAACAGGAAACAAGAAAATAAAAGCTTCTCCGCCAAAATAAAATGCAGTTCAGAAACTAAGAAAAACAAATCAACAGATTATGAAGATGGATTTGGGGTGAAATATAAACATTTTTTACACACTTGCTACATCCACCCCTCCTATATTTCACCAAAATCCAAGTCAGTCTCAGTTGTACAATCCCAATACATGGAAAACTGACGGATTCGATGAAAATTTAGCACAGAGTTGCCATAACCAAGTATAACATTCAGCTTGAGAGCCACCTATAACAGGTTTCGAAGGAACATACGGTTGATCAGACCTCTGCCCTTCTCAGATCAATATGATGCCATCTACACCATACAATTCTGTGCCAACTTTAAACCCATCAACACAATACAGGATGTTATAAACACATTGTATCATTTAGAACTGGTTCCAGGTGATGTGTCTTATCTGGTCTCTCCAACCTGTTAAAAGACAAATTACATTAAGTTTGTTGTATATTGTCTATAAGTTTTAGTATAATATGAGAAAATAACAGTTACCTTTGAGCTGCAGCTGCATCAGAACGTCTCACTCATTCTTGTTTCATGCTGGAGCTGTGTGGAGTTTTATCTATGTGAAGGAATAACGTACGTTGCTTCCGGCGTATTAAAAATAAACCTAAACCCCTCGCCTTCCACTGAGCTGTTTGCTCATAAATCCTTTGTGATGTAGCAGGAGATGGAGAGGGAAATCTTCACAGCTGTTGGGAGAATCAGCTGGAAGTTTGTTGCAGAGTTTGCTGGTCTGCTGCTTTCACTTTCATCTTCCGCACATTTGATCGTATTTCCAAAATACTGTACCGTAATTTTATTTGACACTTCTTGCAAACAACCATGCTATTGTTAAGCTCCGTCTTCCCTCAGAACATTGTAGGATCTGAAATTATTTTTAAAGACGATAAAGCAAGTTGAATTGCGCTGTCCTCCCGCTCCATGCTAGCAGGATCCATTCAGATAAAGGGAGCTGGCTAACTAGCTTCGTGTACGGTGGCCTACACGGCCAAAATTCTACGGCAGCCAAACGGACACATAATGCAATATGCCGTACGCTCGGGAGTAGGAGCGGAAAAAACATAAAATTAAACACGTTTTAAAATCGATTTTGGGGCTTTTAGAATCGATTCAGAATTGCCAGGATTAAGAATCTAGATTCTTTTTTTTTAATCAATTTTTTTTCCTGCACCCCTAATTTGCGTAATTTATTTAAAAGGATTTGCATCCACATCATCCATCCATCAATTATCTTTTACCCGCTTCTTCCATTTTGGGTCACAGTGGTCACTGGTGCCCATATCCAGCATCCATGGTCCAAAGCCAATTTATGCATCCACAATCAGTGGTCAAAAATACAAAGCTCCGGTTATGTTTCTCCCTTTGAAACTAGGATAGAACTATTCTATGCTAAAGCTGTGCCAACGCAACCATTGAAACACTCTGCAACAAGACCAAAACTCCATGAAAACATAGATGGGTCAGAAAACAGTTAACTTTAAGACCAGTTTTTAGCATGATTAACTTAGTCACTTACAATGTTTCCAAATATCTGGTGTCTGTACTAATCCCTTTAGTTGGTAGCTCAGAACACCACATACAGAACACCATGAACTTTATGGATGAGGGATGTCATCATGGAGACTGATGAAACAATGGTCTCATTTGATGTCACATCACTCTTTATGTGCATTCCTGTTGATGAGGCAGTAGAGGTGGTCTGTTTATGGTTAAAATCAGACACCACTCTGAACATCAGGACCACACTTTCCACAGAGCAACTGTGTCAACTTGCTGGTGAAGATTCTCAGTCATCCAGGACATGATAAAATCAAAAAACGTTCAATACAGAAACAACTGGACTTTATTTGTAACAGAAGACGTTTCGCTCTTCATCCGAGGAGCTTTCTCAATTCAAAGAGCAGAGAGTGGGGTTCAGGTTTTAAAGGCTGAAATAAGATACACACAAACCTATGTAGATTGACAAATCACACCTCACACCTTAACAGTAGGGGTTTCTTAAAGTCTTTGTTAGTCTAATTCACAGATGAGGCTCCTCTGTTCCCATCAGGTGTGAAAACTGGCAGAGAATCAGTCCTAAAGCTGCATTATAAGTTTTTGAAAGTGAAGCCGAGACCTCCTCCTCTGTTAAGAGAAGGTTTTTCTCGCTTAATATAAACCACTTCCTTCACACCCTTCTCCATACCTGCAAACTCAGAAGGGATGAAAAAGGTGACAAACGTTGCGCCAACCCCCCCCCCCCCGAAAGATTTTGTAATTTTTTAACATGCTTCAGGTAAAAGTCATTTACTAACCTGATTTAATGAGGACATAAATAGGAAAGATTGTGTCAACCAAAAAATCAACAACCAACAACAGCAGCAAGTCAAATACAGCAGAACATTTTGCTAACAATGCGCTGCTCCGAGTCAACAGATGCATTTAAAAACTTAAGACTTATCTCTTCAGACAGGCTTTTGGTTAATTTTGTACATTGATTTTAGAGTTTGTTATGTTTTACCTTTTTGTATACGGTAGTACTTCTGTGATTTTACGATTTTATTTTTCCTTTTGTAAAGCACTATGTGACTCTCATGTCTGTGAAATGTGCTATATAAATAAAACTTACTTACTTACTTACTAACAGTAAAAACTCATTTCTTAAATTTTTTGCCCGAAAATTTTGAAAAGTAGATGCCATTTTCTGCATTCTGGTGTATTTTAACAGGTTGTTAAACATCTATGTTTACCTACATGTAAACACTTGATTCAGTAACTATTTTAGAGACATCTAACAAAATAAAGTCAGGTTCTGTGGACAGATTAAAAAATTGTTTAAATTATTATTGATCATGCATCAGGATATTTTAGAGACACCTCATTCAACTAGTTCATATAGACATCATCCTGTTTTTAAACTCACTCATGTGGCTAAGATAATGAAATTAATGTGACAATTTATCACAGTGACTTTAGGGATGCAATTGACTTTTAATTTGTTAATTTTTATTTAGTTTTATTTGTAACACAACATGCCATTTTACTAAACAATGGTGACACTCAACTGCACATATAAAAATAAAAATATTAACTTTACCCAATGAACAGGTGACATTTTAATAACCACCAACAGTGAATTTAGGAGGGGCTTTTTACAGTTTTCTGATTTAGTGATAGACTCAGAACATCATCAGCCATCACTGATTTTAACTATTTTACTTTCCAGACAATGTGTTACCTGGGCTCTTTCTCCTCTACAGCATAAGGAAAAATTTGCTCTTTAACGACTTTTGACTTTAGGAAAAAATACATTTATTAACATATCCCAATAAATTAGGACATACACAAAAAAGATGGTTAGTCAAAAAAATCAAAATAGGCGTTCAATACAGAGAAGAGACACTGACATTATGTTTTCTCACTTTGAAACAGAACAAATGTGGTTTAATGTAGAGACACTGCTGCTGTTATTTTACGACTCCGTCATGTTTATGTTTCATCAGCGTCTCGTGTCGTGTCATCACTTTTCAAAGCTGCATGTCGCGCAGTTTTTTTTTTTTTATGAAGCGTGGAGCTCCCACACTTTAGAGGACTTGGTCGAACAATTTTCTCTGCGTCGGTCATTTGTAAAATTGTCTTAATTTCCTTTGAAAACACCGCCTCTAATCTGCTTCCGCCTCCCCACTCAACCTGTTCAACTCTCGCTGCAGAGTTTAAAAAAAAAAAAACTTTATTCAGTTAAAAGATTTCGTTGTCGTCCCGCCCACCATCGTCTGTCTTGAGGTTGTGATTGGCTAAATCTCGCGCTCCAACAAAGATGTTTTATTGTCGACAAGATGCCTTGCTGTGTCTTGAAATCCAGTCAGTGGGAAATGATGCATTATAATCTGTCACGGGTCTGACTCTGACCCACCCAGCTGATTTAAAGCAGGTAAATCAACGTTCTTAATAATGTTTCCTTGTGTTTGCTTCGATCACACAACAACCAACTGAGTTTTTTTTTCCTGCGAGGTCGAGAATGGTAAATGGAGCTTATTTATATAGCGCTTTCCAGCCCCCTATGAGGGGCCCCAAAGCGCTTTACAATACCAACCATCCACCCATTCATACACACATTCATACACCGGTAGCAGCAGACTGCCATGCAAGGCGCTTTCCAGTCCTACCGGGAGCAACTCGGGGTTAAGTGTCTTGCCCAATGTTCTTCCAGGATTTCTCGGCAGACACCGTGCGCAGACGGAAGGAATTCGACGCGGTGAAGCGATGGATGAAGGAGGCAGACATCCAGTACTCCCTTCTCTACCCGGCCAGACTAAGGATTGTGCGCGATGGGGAAGTAAAGATTTTTATTTCTCCAGATAAAGCAATAGAATTCATGGACAGTTTGGGCTGACTAGCTATCAGCTTAAAGTAAGGAAGCAAACGCTCTGGACCGGACGGTGTCAGGGGCCTGATATCTGAACGCTTCATAAGTCACAAAGATGTGAGTAACTATGATTATGATCTATTTTGATTTGCTCTGCTCAGCTATATATATATATTTTAATGAACTTTAATGATGCGTAGCAACGATGGAGAGGTGATGGACTCTCTCTTTTGGGTTTGTTTACCTGGTGTATTATNATATATATATATATCAAAGTCAAAGTCAAAGTCAACTTTATTGTCAGATCTGCAATATGTACAGTGCAGGACATACACAGGACCGAAATTGCGTTTCTCTCAGTCCCTCGGTGCAACAGTAAACATCTAAACATTGAAACACTGAAACATATAATAATAGACATAAGCATAAAATAGTAAAACTAACACTGTCCTGAGTTTTTTTTGCATAGTGGTATAAAAAAAGAGTATAAAAAGTATAACTAAAATAAACTAAAGGTTTCTAGCATTGACATTTGCAAAGTGGCAAAGCAGCGTATGAGTCAATGTACACAGTATATGTATGAGGTAGTAGTTGATGTTGTTGTAGAGGCAAAAAGTGGCATATGCAGTAAGGCACATTGGGCATCCCTAAATAAGACCGTTCAGAGCACACTGTATATGTACCAGCAGTGGTGTAGATATTAGAGTAGTGTAAATAAATGTAAACAGTAGTAATTACATGTAAGCAGTAGTAATAAAAGTAAACAGTATTAATAAATGTAAACAGAGAATGTAAACAGTATTATGATTATAGGCAGTGATGTAATACAGACATTAGTGCAAGCAGAGGTGTCAAGTAACGAAGTATAAATACTTCGTTACTTTACTTAAGTACAAATTTTAGTTATCTATACTTTAGTAAAGTAATTATTTTTCAGCCTACTTTATACTTCTACTTCTTACATTTTCACGCAATTACTGGTACTTTCTACTCCTTACTTTTTAAAAATAGCCTCGTTACTTTTCTTTCATTTTGCCGTTTTTTTTTTTTTTTTCATTCAGCTAGTCATGTTAAAAAAAATTGTCCAGAGAAATTGCGTCATCCGGATAGAGTGAAATCGATTGTGGTTGGATGAGAAGTTTAAACTTATAGCATTCCGACACCTTATTGGTTTGTTTGCGATCCATGACACATCACGTCACGCGCCAGAGCAGGTCGCAGCAGAGTAGCTAGCTTGAAAATGTCCGTGGCAGAGACTAAAGAGAACTCGAAGGAAATGTCACAACAATCAAGCACCAGCGAGGAGGTTGGTAGCCAAGAAGACCAGCCGATCCATGTACATCCCTGGCCGTACCTCGAAGATTTTTTTGAAATGGTTGGATACAAAAACAACTCTTTTCGTATGCGCTGCAAGCTCTGCGCACCCAAGTACAATGAGCTAATGGCTTTCAAAAACTCTCCATCTAATCTGAAAAAACATATTGAGATAAGCTGAACATACTAATGTTGTATAATGTTTTCTATGGTTAGGACGTGTTGCTAAATACGGGAAAAGTCCGTGTGGGCGACATTTATTGAGCTATTTTTACTGGGCGCAGCTTGGTATAACTGTTCGGATGTGAAACGATACGTTTACAGAATTTTTGGGGTGCATTTAAGCGTCTTATGAGTTGAAAAAGAGTCTAAATTTGTCTGTTTATGCGCTGTGATCGATTCAAAGCGATCATGTGACACGCGGTGCTGGTCGTGAATTTTTGGGGTGCATTTAAGCGTCTTATGAGTTGAAAAAGAGTCTAAATTTGTCTGTTTATGCGCTGTGATCGATTCAAAGCGATCACGTGACACGCGGTGCTGGTCGTGCATTTAATATCTAAAAGTTCACAGAACCTTTTCTAAACATTTTAAACACATTGATTATTTTCTTAACAGAACGTTTGTTTAAGCGATTGTCACATCCAGGCTAAAACTCATCCCAAAAGTTGATTTTTCACCGTCTTCGTTTTCAAGCTAACGGAATTAGCGGTAGTCAACGCGGCCTTAAGAGTCAACAGCGCCTCTATAGCGGCCAGGAAGAGTAATTACAGTCACATTGTGGTAGATTTCAGCTTTAAAAAACTGCAATCTGCTGGTTAAACGAAAGAGAACAGGAATCATTTACACAGAATAGATGCTCTTCATAAGTGAACAGTGAAACTGCTCCCTAACTTGTAGTCTGACCTTCATCTGTAATAAATTGCATGCTTGAAGTTTATAAATGAAGTCCTAGGTCTGAGCTTGTGATTTGAGAGAAATGGTATGCATCTCAACTGTGTGTGTGCATTTATTTTCTCCACAGAAGAGACACCCTTGATTGCAGCACTCCTTTCAGGCCTTGAGAAACGCTTTGGAGAGATGCTTGCAGATCCAGAGCTGATAGCTGCAGCCATTCTAGTTCCCAAATTTAAGACCTGCTGGACAAGTGATGAAAATATTCTCAAACTTGGTAGCCTAAGTGTCTCACTTATCAACTTCCCCTAGTAGTAGTGAAATAAGTACGATATTTAATGACTATAAATAACGTGATAAATAATTAGTATGTAGCAAATGATAATATAAGACTGGATCTGAAACTCAAATAATTAGTCACAAAGTTAATTTCCTTCAGTACGGCAGCCAATTTGGGACCAGAAAATAGAGCACAAATTTACATACAGTAGCAAACACAAATTACCTGCTATGTGACCTAAATTGTCTTGATTTTTGTTGTTTATTCCACAGGCCTTGACTATATCAGAAGCCACTTGGACTGTCAATCCGAAAGTCACATCAGCGAGGGCTCCCAATCATCTGAGGAAGAGGACTTATTTTCCTCGATGAAGAAAACCGGCTCTCTTGACACAACCCGGCAGTTCAAAAGTCAAAGTCAAAGTCAACTTTATTGTCAGATCTGCAATATGTACTGTACAGGACATACACAGGACCGAAATTGCGTTTCTCTCAGTCCCTCGGTGCAACAGTAAACATCTAAACATTGAAACACTGAAACATATAATAATAGACATAAGCATAAAATAGTAAAACTAACATTGTCCTGAGTTTTTTTTTTTTTTTGCATAGCGGTGCAAGAGCATGAAAATCCACACCAACTCTAAAACTAAAACATTAAACATTTAATGAACATAATACTGTCCTGAGTTTTTGCATACTAGCACAAAAAAAAGAGTATAAAAAGTATAACTAAAATAAACTAAAGGTTTCTAGCATTGACATTTGCAAAGTGGCAAAGCAGCGTATGAGTCAATGTACACAGTATATGTATGAGGTAGTAGTTGATGTTGTTATAGAGGCAAAAAGTGGCATATGCAGTAAGGCACATTGGGCATCCCTAAATAAGACCGTTCAGAGCACACTGTATATGTACCAGCAGTGGTGTAGATATTAGAGTAGTGTAAATAAATGTAAACAGTAGTAATTACATGTAAGCAGTAGTAATAAAAGTAAACAGTATTAAACAGTTGGATGCATACCTAGGGTGCCCAGGAGACACATTGGAGGTACTGAAGTCCTTTCCAGCTGTGTGCCATCTATCACTTAAGCTAAATACAGCACTTCCAGCCTCAGCAGCCTGTGAAAGACTGTTTAGTGTTGCTGGGCTGAACTTCAGTCCAAGAAGAGCATGCATTGGCTCAAAGAACTTTGAAAACCAGCTGCTTTTGCGGCTGAACCAAGCCTATTGGTAACTCTTGAACGTTCCATGTTTGGCTGAAAGTTAAATGTAGATGCATCAATAAAAGTAATTGATGACATGTTTTGAAGTTTGACTTTTTGCAATTAGTCATATCTTCAGCTCCATGAAACATATGGTAATGCTCAATAATACCCCTATATGGTTATTTTAATATATTTAAATTTGCATTTAAATGTGTCTATTTTCAATGGGCATATATGCAGTTAAGACAGGTAGCTTAGTGCACCCCTAGTTTTTCAACATTAACAATATAATATAATCTAGTCTAAAAAAATGATTTTTGTGGGGGAGGTGGGGTTTTATACAATAGTATGTGTGGTGCGGCCTAAGCATTTGTCTTTGTTGTTGCTTTTTCTTACGCTACTTTTACTTTTATACTTTTAAGTAGTTTTGAAACCAGTACTTTTTTACTTTTACTTGAGTAAAAAGCTAGAGTTGATACTTCTACTTCTACAGAAGTATTTTTAAATCCCAGTATCTATACTTCTACTTGAGTAATGAATGTGAATACTTTTGACACCACTGAGTGCAAGTATGAGAAGTAGTGCAAACTGTATGAGCACATGACCGAGAGTTTAGTGAAAACCCGTTTGGTGACACAGAGTCTAGTGTTAAAAACTTTGTGTTGAGTGATAATATGTGAGAAAGTTTTAGTGTTAAGGCAGTTCAAATGGGAGGGGAGGCAGAGCAGGCAGAGTGTTTAGCATTCTGACTGCCTGATGAACAGAGCTGTCTCTCAGTCTGCTGGTTCGAGCCTGGAGACTCCTCAGTCTCCTCCCTGATGGCAGCAGTCTGAAGCAGCTGTGTAGTGGGTGTGTGGGATCACCTGCCATGCGGTGGGCTTTCCGAGTGAGGCGTTTGCTGTGTAAGTCCTGCAGTGAGGGCAAGGAGGTGCCCACGATCTTCTCAGCTGCTCTCACAATGCGCTGGAGGCTCTTGCGGCAGGATGCAGTACATGCACCAAACCACACAGTGATGCAGCTGGTCAGGACACTTTCTATGGCACCTCTGTAGAAGGTGCTCATGATGGGGGTTGAAGCTCCAGCCCTTTTCAGCTTGCGGAGAAAGTAGAGACGCTGGTGAGCCTTCTTTGCCAGTGCTGCAGTGTTCCTGCTCCAGGACAGGTCCTTTGAGACGTGCACTCCCAGGAACTTGGTGCTGTCTACTCTCTCCACTGCGGTGCTGTTGATGGTCAGAGGGGCATGTTGGGCATCCCTCTTCCTGAAGTCCACAACAATCTCCTTTGTCTTCT
>JBBPBX010082460.1:0-15730 GCA_038048925.1 Garcialebias charrua | reverse complement strand
AGTACTGTATATTTTTAATAAATAGATAAATGTACAGTACTGTACAGTCACCAAGCACTTAGCCTATCCTAACACAGTTTTTAAAGATGAAGGAGTCAGTTGAATTGTCTCCCTCCTCCCTGCAGGCTCCATTCCCATAAAGGGAGCTAGCTCCCTTTATGTGAAAGGGAGACAATTCAACTCATTCCTTCATCTTTAAAAACTGTGTTAGGATAGGCTAAGTGCTTGGTGACTGTCCAGTACTGTACATGTATTCATTTATAAAAATAAAAAAAAAGTTTAAATAAAAAAAATTTTTTTTTTTTTTTTAATGAGATGCATACTCGTAAGTCCGGGACCTCGTAAGTAAGAGCGCTCGTAAGTCAGGGACTACCTGTATACACACACATACACAAACCTGATTACAAAAAAGTTGGGACACTAAACAAATTGTGAATAAAAACTGAATGCAATGATGTGGAGATGGCAAATGTCAATATTTACAACCCCACGTTCTTTTCAACACAGTAAGTTCCATTCCAAACCAGCACCGGGAGGAGACCCAGAGGAAGACCCAGGACACGCTGGAGGGACTATATTTCTCGGCTGGCCTGGGAACGCCTTGGGATTCCCCCGGAGGAGCTGCTCCAAGTGGCTGGGGAGAGGGAAGTCTGGGCCTCCCTACTTAGGCTGCTACCCTCGCGACCCGACCCCGGATAAGCGGAAGAAGATGGATGGATGGATGGATGGATGAAGTTCCATTCTTATTGTTCCTCCATCTGCCAGCATTGAGGCCTCTGTGTATTCCTGTAACAACTTCAATAATTCTTTGTTGAAAAGGTGGAGTTGATTAGGTCCTCCATCCTCCACTCTGTAGTCGACACCTCTACTATTGTTTCTTGTTCAGCAACTTTCAGGCAATTCAAACCTATTTCACTGCCATTGTTAAACAAAGTTGTTGGTCTTAGGAAACCTTCAGGCTCCCCTGCTGATCCCATCCCCCCATCATTGTTTAAATAGGTTCTACCATCCATTGGGCACATTGTTCTTAATATTCTAAACAGTAGCATTGCTATAAGCGTGGTCCCAGATGCTTTCAAACATGCAGTGGTCACTCTGTTAGTAAAGAAACCTGGTATTGACCTTTTAGCCCGCTCAATTTACAGACCAATATCAAAACTCCCCTTTCTGTCTAAAATCCTTGAAAAACTTGTTTCTATTCAGTTAAATCGGTTTTTAAATAAGAGCAAAGTCTTTGAGGTCTTTCAGTCTGATTTTAAACAGCTCCACAGTACAGAAACAGCTTTGGTTAAGGTTTGCAACGACATTCTTGCATCAAATGATTCTGGTCATTTTGTGATACTTGTACTCCTTGATCGTACCGCTGCTTTTCATACCGTCGACCACAGTATCCTTATATCACGGCTCGAACAATGGGTCGGGATTACAGGTGCTGCATTAGACTGGTTCCGCTCATACCTCACTGACAGAAGTTTTTGTGTCAAGGTCGGGAACAATGTATCCACTTCAATGTCTCTTTCCTGCGGGGTCCCACAGGGCTCTATTCTTGGTCCACTTCTCTTCACGCTCTACATGCACCTGCTGGCGTCCATCCTAAGGAAACATGGTATTTCGTTCCATTGTTATGCGGATGACTGCCAGATCTACCTGCCACTGAAACCAGCTTATGCAGACTCCCTCCACCCTCTCCTAAAATGTCTTGACGACATTAAGACATGGATGGCTTCAAACTTCCTAAGTTTTAATGATCAGAAGACTGAAGTCATCAACTTTAGCCCTAGCTCAGCTACCGCCTCTGATCATATAAACTTGGACTCCCTCCAGCCCTATCTCAAGCACTCTGTGAGAAATCTTGGGATGGTTTTTTACTCTGACCTTAAGTTCGATAAACAAATAAGTTCCGTTCTGCAGAAAAGCTTCTTCCAACTGCGGCAGGTAGCTAAACTCAAGCCAGTATTGTCCAGACCTGACCTTGAGACACTAGTCCATGCATTCATCACAACCCGCCTGGACTATTGCAATGCAATGTACGTTGGGATCAGCCAGGCCTCCTTCTCACGTCTCCAGCTCGTTCAAAATGCAGCAGCTTGGCTTTTAACCGGTACACGTAGGTCTGAGCACGTTACACCAGTTCTCTCCTCCCTTCACTGGTTCCCCGTACGAACTAGAGTCGACTTTAAAATTCTGTTGTTGACCTATAAATGCCTAAATGGCCTCGCTCCCCTCTACCTTTCCGAGCTCCTGGAACCATATGTTTCCTCACGGGCCCTGACATAATCCGATCAGATGCTTTTGGCGGTTCCAAAAACATGACTAAAGCTCAGAGGAGATTGGGCGTTTTCAGTCATCGGCCCCAAACTTTGGAACAACCTACCCCTCAACATTAGGCAGGCCTCCTCCCTTCACATGTTCAAATCCCTGTTAAAAACCCATCTTTTCTCTCTGGCGTTTCATACTGTGTGAGCTGATTTAGTGTATATATTTCATCTTGTGTTTTCATTTTAATGCTGTTGTCAAGTTCTTTTGGGTTTTTGTTTGTGCAATTCCCCACTTGAAAGGGATAGCGTCTACATTGAAGTTATCAACTGGATTTCACTCATTGATTAGCCTTAATTTTTGTTGATCCACATTTATTGAAGTTTTGTGGGTTCTTTTTGGCAGTTATGCCGGTTACCCACCGGACCCGTGTCGGGCGGCTGAAGCGGCCGGTTTACATTGAAAGTCTATGTGGAGACGCGTCGAGGCGCGGCGAACCGTGAAGCGGCGCATTTTGAGTTTTTGAAGCGGCGCGCCAGCACGTGGCAGTTCCTTTCCACGCACGCGCGCGTCCGAAACAACCTACGCGTTGAGCAGCGTCGAGCCGCCAAAGTTTCACAAGTTGATGTTTTTGCGGCTCGACGTTGCTCGACGCGTCCAGCAAACAATCGGGAGAGCCTCTGCTATGTGATGACACAACGACGACGGGACTTTTTTGGGACTTTTTAAACTTACCCCATCAAGCCTCCATGAATTGGAACCAGACTCCGGTAAGAATCTTAGCATTTTAAACAGTTGCTGCTGTCCGCTCAGCGTACGATCACCCCAAACATAATTTTTTTTTAAATCTCAACAAAGACTGTCGGAGCTGCAGTTCGGCTTGTAGAAAACCCACTCCAAGGCTCACGTGCTGCTGATTTTATCTGGCAACAGCATGAAACACAACAACTGACCCGAAAAACGAGCTAGACCCCCTCCTTTGCCTCCCCCTAGTGCGCGTCATCAGACGCGTCCCAGTGGATACCCGGCATCAGTGACAAGTGGCCAAAAGTGGGTGGCAGGAGCGTTCTGACAATTTAGGTGGGTACCCAGCATTAGTCAGGCAGTTAGTTAGTTAGCTGCAGTTAGCTGAAAAACCTCAAAAGAAAAGTACAAATATAGCTATTACTTGCTTAAATTAACACAAAATAAACATATTGTGACATTATTTTCAGCATTTTTTAACCAAATAATTAGCATATTTTACCAAAAGGTTTGTTCATTATATTCTCATAGTCAAATCATTTTAGTCAATAGTTCTAAATCACATGAATAAATAAATAAACAAACATATTAATGGGATAATTTCAACAACTCAGTTTTAAATACATTTTTAGATAAATATTTTCCTTAGACAAATCACCTAGTGTTTTATCAACATATCTCTTCCAAACCATAAACATTGAACTCCAAGTGTATTTTTTTCTTTTTCTTTTTATACCAACTAATTTAATTACAAAAATACTCAACCACATGAAACATTAAACTACTCAACACTACAATCAAGAGTCTCTATAAAAAGTCCATGCACTGCTTTGATAAATTTGATAATCAATCAACAGCAATATGATGCTTACCGGCTGTCCTTCACAGGTTGTAGTAGACTTTGTTTGCACAGTTATGATTTCAGGTGAGCTACAAGCACTGCTTACCCTTCATGCTGCAGTCTCAGTCCAAACAAGAGTGACAGATCTGTCACTTCCAGAAATACCTGCATGCTTTGATTGCCAATTGGTCCCACCTGGGCCTCCTCACTGAGCAGCAGAGAGAAGTGACAGGGAGGAGCAACAGCTAGGTAGTTTGCCAGAACACCTCCCACTCGATCTTCCCACGGAATCGCTGGAAAGATCGCAGAATCAATTACAGCAAACTATATGTCAGTTCTAGACTTGTTCCTCCACTGGCAACAGAACAACCAGGCGCCGAACATCTCTGTGCAAGACTGTCGTTTGGGCAGTTTCTTCCAGGGCTCTGGTCCTTGGCTGTCTTGGTGTGTGTCTTGTCACAGGGATGCAGGAGCTTTGGACTTTTTGCAGATAAGGCAGTATTCCACTACTTCTTGGGCAATTCTCCTTCCTTGAATGACCCAAGCTTTTCTCCTCATTTTCAGCAGGGTCGCAGCCACTCCTTCATGACCCTCATTTTGTTTCTCCCTTGCCAACAAGGTAGAGACCCACGCATGGGAAGGTAGGAGGGGAACTGCCATGCCATTGTCTCTGAAACCATGAATTCTCCCACCACAGACTAGTAACCCAGTCTCTGCCTCTCGGTACACAACCAAACGGTCTGTGGTTGGTAGCTGGTAGGGTTAACCCCTCTTGGGCAACGAGACAAATGTCCCTGAATGTATCATGACGTTCAGAGGCAGTGATGGCCCCATTTGTTGGCTCCACCTCCCACTTTGGTGTCTTTATGGACTTGCTTCTGAATATAAATTTTCTGGCAGCTCTCCATACAAAAGCAAAAGTTTTGACCAGGCGCATTAGGCTACTAAAGCGTCTTTCATCCATCAAGTTTTGGACAGCTGCACCAGCAGGAAATCTCCGCTTAGGACTTTGCAGACTTTTCTTTGCTTGAGCTCTAGTGAATGACTTATTTTGCATGTTGTTAAAGCTTTCTCGGGTTGCCGCAGACACTGCGCCAAATGAATTTTTGCTGCCGTCTGAAAGGCTGACTGCAATGGGTTCAGTCGTAGCATCTTGAGGACTGTGGGTTCTTGGAAACTTAATTTTACTTAGCTGGACATACTCCTCAAATAGATCCACTGCATCTCTGTGGAGTTCATCAGATAAGGCAAGGTCCCATGTATCTTTGACAATGTCACACCTTGGTTTTGCCTCCTGGAATGTTCTTCCAACCAAGATGTTCCCTTTTTGTTTTGCTGGTGTTATCAAGCCGATTGGGTCATATAAACCAGCAACTTGACTCAACAAGTCACGTCTTGTCAATGGGTCTGGTGTTTTCATTTGTGCTTCTTCGAGCAGTAAATCATGGCCGAGTCTCATTTTTTTCTTCCGCTTTGAGAAGTTGATTTTTACCATGACGTACAACTTGTTGTCTTCCTCCTTTAGTTGGTTCGGCAGGGCAATCATCTTTGGTGATTTCTCCCTTTCCTCTCCTTTACATTGACCTGAGAAGACCCACGGCTTCAGCTCAAATCCTCCTGCTTTTAGAATATACTCTATATTCTTTGTGATTACCTAAAGTCTTTCACGACAGTTGTGGGATGTTAATATGTCATCTACATAGCTGTGCTCATGTAGTACTTGACATTCATCTTTCAGATGGCTGAACTGAGGTAGGTTTGCTATCTCTCTCATGGCGAGTTTCACTGGAGTTGTAGCAGATGGTGGGTTGGGAGCAATGAGATGGCTCATCTGCCAGGCAGGTCCATTCCAGGTCAATAAATCCTTCTCAGTCAGCTTTTTTTCAGCCCGACAGTCAACCATCTCATGAACTTGAGCACTATAGGCCTTTTTCCACTGTGGTTCCTTGGTTAATTGTCTCTCTGTTCTGAGAAAGGTTGCCTCCACTGCTCTTTTATTGTTTGTCAATGTTGAGGGATCTTTGAGCCATGGGTAGCTTGCATGCCAATGAGGACCATCAGTGTTGTCATCAGCACCAGCATATGTCAGCCCACTCTTCACCACTTCTAACTCTCTTTCTTCAGCCAAGGTCATTTCTTTGCCACCAGGTTGGCAATTGCCACAGCGGCAGCCTCCGCATTTTGGGGTGCAAGCAGCACCTATACTATCCCATTTCTACCACTCAAGAAAATTATGAGTAGTAGCAGCAGAGCTAAAATGCTTGATGGTAGGTAAAGAGCAGACATGTTCTTTATACATCATTGCAGCAGTTCTCATGGACCTTGCAAAGTGCGTTCTGGATTTGTGTGCTGTAATTGTAGCCTCTTCAAACAGCCCAGGGTGTGTTCCTGCGACTGTCTTTCCCAATGGTCCGTCCCATAATACAAGATCTCCAACAGTGCGTATCTTCTGTGGAACCAGACGCCCTTCTTTATGGCTTATTAACAGCTGTATTTCTTTTGGTCTCACTAGTTCACTGAGAGGGACGTTGGGGAAGAACTTTTGCAGTGTTTTGGCACTCACATGTTGGTGGATATCTGCAATGCTGTCTAAACCATAGCAGAGGAGTTGGTGGGACCTGAAATTTCCCCTTTCTGTTCTGACCCGGATCTTTAGGAGGTACCGTCTTGTAGTAACTTGAACTTTCATTCCTCCCACACCATGGACAACAAGGGTTATAGCTTCACTTCTCAGGTTTAATCGATCAGCTGCTTTATGGGTTATATAATTTGTATCTGATGCTAGATCAATTAGGGTCCCAATTTTTTGTCTTGCATTAGCTGTGACCTCTAATAGCATCATAATGACAGGCCACTCCACTAAAGCAGTGTTTTTCAACCACTGTGCCTAGGGACACTAGTGTGCCGCGAGTGATCGTCAGGTGTGCCTTGGAAATTATCAAAAAAGCCCCCCCTCCCTCTACAACCTCTTTAAATTTAAGACCACATTGTTGTGGTA
Source organism: Garcialebias charrua (assembly GCA_038048925.1). NCBI lineage: Eukaryota > Metazoa > Chordata > Actinopteri > Cyprinodontiformes > Rivulidae > Garcialebias > Garcialebias charrua. Next base: position 8,891 of record JBBPBX010082460.1, on the reverse strand, counting down.
CTGTTCGGGTGTATTTTTGAAGACATGTTAAGTGCAATTTGAAATAAGAAATATAAAATATGATAAAAATACATTTTTGTGTTTATTTCATTCCTATTCAAGAAACTTTGATAAGAATGACTATATATTTAATATAGGCAGATACAGTGTATCTATGTTTACAATTTTGGTTGGTGGTGTGCCTCGGGAATTTTTTCAATGAAAACACTGTGCCTTGGCTCAAAAAAGGTTGAAAAACAGGTAAACAAATAGTCCAGGTATCAAATCTGCGGATTTGATACCTGGACTATTGAGAATGAACTTTCTTGTCTTGAACCACTTTGGACATGTCTGCCTGCCTGGGAGGAGTCGACGAGGGACAAGCCCCCAGAAACCATCTTGGCTACAGCAAACTGGTTGGTCCACTTAAGTTGTTTACTTGGTGGGGTAGCTTCAGTTTGCTTTGGACTACTCTGACTGACGAAGCCCTCTGGAGTGAGGGTGAAACGTTTCTACTAAAAAGAAACTGTCCAGATGAACTGATTGAGAATGAGCGGATTTGATACCTGGACTATTGAGAATGAACTTTCTTGTCTTGAACCACTTTGGACATGTCTGCCTGCCTGGGAGGAGTCGACGAGGGACAAGCCCCCAGAAACCATCTTGGCTACAGCAAACTGGTTGGTCCACTTAAGTTGTTTACTTGGTGGGGTAGCTTCAGTTTGCTTTGGACTACTCTGACTGACGAAGCCCTCTGGAGTGAGGGTGAAACGTTTCTACTAAAAAGAAACTGTCCAGATGAACTGATTGAGAATGAGCGGATTTGATACCTGGACTATTGAGAATGAACTTTCTTGTCTTGAACCACTTTGGACATGTCTGCCTGCCTGGGAGGAGTCGACGAGGGACAAGCCCCCAGAAACCATCTTGGCTACAGCAAACTGGTTGGTCCACTTAAGTTGTTTACTTGGTGGGGTAGCTTCAGTTTGCTTTGGACTACTCTGACTGACGAAGCCCTCTGGAGTGAGGGTGAAACGTTTCTACTAAAAAGAAACTGTCCAGATGAACTGATTGAGAATGAGCGGATTTGATACCTGGACTATTGAGAATGAACTTTCTTGTCTTGAACCACTTTGGACATGTCTGCCTGCCTGGGAGGAGTCGACGAGGGACAAGCCCCCAGAAACCATCTTGGCTACAGCAAACTGGTTGGTCCACTTAAGTTGTTTACTTGGTGGGGTAGCTTCAGTTTGCTTTGGACTACTCTGACTGACGAAGCCCTCTGGAGTGAGGGTGAAACGTTTCTACTAAAAAGAAACTGTCCAGATGAACTGATTGAGAATGAGCGGATTTGATACCTGGACTATTGAGAATGAACTTTCTTGTCTTATTAATGATGATGTTTGGGGAATATTGCAGTTTTAGTGTTTAATTAAGTCTCTCTCTTACAGAAGGAACTTGGAGGAGGCAGACCAGAGGGAGGAGGCGAGTGTCCATCAGGTGAGTAATTCCTTGTATTTATCCAAGAGTCCCAAGTAGTGTCTTTGCAGGTGGCAGCTGGTGGAGGAGTGTCAGGCTGGAGGACAGAGTTTTCTCAGAGAAGGAGTCCAGTTTGGAGGCAGCTTGTCCAGTTTGGGTTCCAGAGGTGAGTCACAGATTTGTCTTGAAAACACAGGGAGACATAAGTTGGTTAAACATAAGTTCACAAAGGAGAACATTAAAATGGCTGTCTCACAGTACCCAAGGTGACTGAATGATTCAGCAAAGACTGGAACCTCCTCCAAGGCTTAAATAGCAGCTGGACTCGTTAACCGGATTGGCAACAGCTGGTTACCCAGGAACTCCCATCTCCAACACTCAGCAACTGCAAGGTGAGTTCTCACATACACACAAACACAAACCCAACAGTACCCCCCCTCAAACATCGCCTCCAGGCGATCAAAGGCGCTTGTCAGGATGTCTCACAAAAAAGTCAGTGATGAGACCAGGATCCAAGATGAAGGACCTGGGAATCCAAGATCTCTCCTCGGGGCCGTAACCCTCCCAATCAACCAAAAACTGATGTCCACGACCCCGTCTCCGAACATCCAGGAGTCGACGAACGGTGAACACAGTCTGATCATCAACCACACGAGGGGGTGGACGATCGAGGTCGGAAGGATTCAAAGGATCCTCCACATAGGGCTTGAGTTGGGACACGTGGAAGGTGGGATGAACACGCATAGAGCGAGGGAGCCGAAGTTTAACAGCAGAGGGGTTAACAATTTTGACAACAGGAAAAGGTCCAATAAACCGAGGTCCCAGTTTTCTGGAGGTGTCCTTGAGGGAGATGTTCTGAGTGGAGAGCCATACCTTCTGTCCCACAGCGTACAGAGGAGCCGGAATACGGCGACGATCAGCCCACCTCCTGGTTTGTTCACGGGACCGAAGAAGAGCCTCCTTGGTCTGCCTCCAGATGCGTCTGCAACGTCGTAGGTGGTACTGGACAGAGGGGACAGACACGTCAACCTCCTGGTGGGGAAACAGTGGAGGCAGGTAACCCAGAGATGCTTCAAAAGGAGAGAGGCCCGTAGCCGAGGACGTGTGAGTATTATGGGCATACTCAACCCAGGGGAGAAGAGAGGACCAATCAGCAGGGTTATTGTCAATGACACAGCGAATAGAGGACTCAAGTTCTTGGTTGCATCTTTCAGACTGACCGTTGGTTTGGGGATGATAACCAGAAGACAAGCTCACCGAGGCACCAAGGGCTTGACAGAAAGCCTTCCAAACTTGAGACACAAATTGGGGACCACGATCCGAGACGATGTCACAAGGAATGCCGTGAAGTCGAAAGACATGCTGGACCATGAGGTGAGCGGTCTCCAGAGCAGAGGGGAGTTTAGTTAATGGAACAAAATGTGCAGCTTTAGAGAATCTGTCAACAATGGTAAGGATGACGGTGTTACCTTCAGAAGGGGGTAAACCCGTCACGAAGTCCAGAGCAATGTGGGACCAAGGACGACCAGGAACAGCAAGGGGCCTGAGGAAACCCGCAGGAGGTTGATGGGTGCTTTTATTTCGAGCACAAACAGCACATGCAGCGACAAAACGCTTGACATCACGGGGAAGGGTAGGCCACCAGAAGTGCCGCTTGGTGAAGGAAGTCATGCGATTGACACCAGGATGGCAGGAGAACTTCGAACAGTGAACCCATTGCAGGACCTGGCTGACCACAGACACGGGAACAAACAAACGATTAGGTGGACCAGTACCAGGATCAGGTTCAGTCTGTTGAGCTTGAATGATGTCCCTCTCGATCCCCCAGGAGGTGGCACCAACAACACAGGTGCGAGGGAGAATGGCCTCAGTGGTCTCGGCGGAATCTGTAGACGAGAATTGTCTGGACAGGGCATCAGGCTTAACATTCTTGGACCCAGGGCGATAAGTGATAGAAAAATTGAACCTGGTGAAAAACAGGGACCACCTGGCCTGTCTCGGGTTCAGTCGTTTGGCACTCCGTAGATAAGAAAGGTTCTTATGGTCGGTGAGAACAATAAAAGGCAGGTTGGACCCCTCTAACCAATGCCTCCATTCCTCGAGAGCCAATTTGATGGCCAACAATTCCCGATTTCCCACGTCGTAGTTGGCCTCAGGAGAAGGCGGCGAGAAAAAAATGCACAAGGGTGGACCTTGCCATCAAAGTCAAAGTCAAGTCAAAGTCAACTTTATTGTCAGATCTGCAATATGTACTGTACAGGACATACACAGGACCGAAATTGCGTTTCTCTCAGTCCCTCGGTGCAACAGTAAACATCTAAACATTGAAACACTGAAACATATAATAATAGACATAAGCATAAAATAGTAAAACTAACACTGTCCTGAGTTTTTTGCATAGTGGTATAAGAGTATGAAAATTTACACCAACTCTAAAACTAAAACATTAAACATTTAATGAACATAATACTGTCCTGAGTTTTTGCATACTAGTATAAAAAAAAGAGTATAAAAAGTATAACTAAAATAAACTAAAGGTTTCTAGCATTGACATTTGCAAAGTGGCAAAGCAGCGTATGAGTTAATGTACACAGTATATGTATGAGGTAGTAGTTGATGTTGTTATAGAGGCAAAAAGTGGCATATGCAGTAAGGCACATTGGGCATCCCTAAATAAGACCGTTCAGAGCACACTGTATATGTACCAGCAGTGGTGTAGATATTAGAGTAGTGTAAATGTGAACAGTAGTAATTACATGTAAGCAGTAGTAATAAAAGTAAACAGTATTAATAAATCAACAGGGGACCTCTGCGAGAGAACAGCACCCACGCCGGTGTCCGAGGCGTCAACCTCAACAATGAACTACAAACTGGTGTCAGGATGGGTTAGAACAGGGGCAGAGGAAAAAAGTCCCTTGAGTTTGATGAAGGCCTCTTCAGCCTCCCTGTTCCAAGAGAAAATACGGAGAGAAGAGGTGAGTTTGGTTAATGGACACACAACTTGACTGAAGTTCCTGATGAAACGGCGATAAAAGTTGGCGAAGCCCAGGAAGCGTTGGAGTTGTTTGCGGTTCAGAGGAGTGGGCCAGTCCATCACAGCCTTGACCTTCTCCGAGTCCGTCCAGACCTGTCCACTCTTAAACACAAATCCCAAAAAGGCAACAGAGGGCACACTGAACTCACACTTCTCAGCTTTGACGAAGAGTTGGTTCTCAAGCAGCCGCTGGAGAACAGCCCGAACATGTTGTGTGTGTTGTTGAGGGTCCTTGGAGAAGATCAGGATGTCGTCCAGGTAAACGAAGACAAACTGAGACAAAAAATCCCTCAGTACATCGTTGACCAAGGCCTGAAACACAGCAGGAGCATTTGACAACCCAAAAGGCATCACTAGATATTCAAAATGTCCAAAAGGGGTTCTGAAGGCAGTCTTCCATTCGTCCCCTTCTTTCATACGAACCAGGTGATAAGCGTTCCGGAGGTCAAGCTTAGTGAAAATAGAAGCCTCCCTGAGTTGCTCGTAAATGGACTCGATAAGAGGTAGAGGATATTTATTCTTAATGGTGATCTGGTTCAGTTCTCTGTAATCTATACAAGGCCGTAACGTTTTATCCTTCTTGGCGACGAAGAAAAACCCAGCTCCAACTGGGGACGTCGAAGGACGAATAATGCCTGAGGATAAAGATGCGTCAATATATTCCCTCATAGTTTGCTTCTCAGGACCAGACAGATTATACAGACGGCAGGAAGGTAAGGGAGCACCAGGTAGTAAATCTATGGAACAGTCATATGGCCTGTGGGGAGGTAATGAGAGAGCTCGGGATTTGCTGAACACCGGGGCCAGGTCATGGTAACTGGTTGGAATAGATGACAAATCCACCACCTCATCTTCATAACAAGGCGGAGGAGATTGCAGATTTAAGGCAGTTGGAGGAACAATAATGACTCCATGAAACTATCTGGTTATGAGACCAGTCAATTTGAAGGTTATGTTTTCTGAGCCAGGGAAATCCTAATATAACTTGAGGGGTCTCTGAATGAAAAACAAATGTTTTCTGAGCCAGGGAAATCCTAATATAACTTGAGGGGTCTCTGAATGAAAAACAAAAAATTCACTCTGTTCATGATGGTTGCCAGATACAATGATTTTTAAAGAGGTGATCTTATGGGAAATAGTGGAAATGGACTGACCGGTGAGCGCTGTCATAGAGAGGGGTTGATGTAAACTGTCCAGAGGGATAGAAAGTTGTTCCACCACACAGTCACTGACTAGATTCTGTTCAGCTCCAGAATCAATTAAAGCCTGCACGGGGAGATTAATGTTATTGTAACAAACTGCAGATTGAAGAGTCAGACGGTTCTCAGGAGAAATGTTTGAAGCGCCCACCAGTATCTCCTGTTTTACTGGTGAGAATGGCCTTTTAAACGAAGAGAACATGTAGCAATGAAGTGCCCCTTCTTCCCACAATATAAGCATTCTTTAGCTGAAAGACGCTTCTGTCTCTCCTCAGGGGTGAGGCGGGTACGTCCAATTAACATAGGCTCTGATGAATCAGGTTCATTCACAGGATTACATATTGGACTGCGGCTTACCGGATCCGGAAGTGGAGTCACGGAAGTGGAAGGACCCTGGGATTTGTAGTCCAACAATCCCCGATATTCTCTGTGGCGATCGTCAATGCGGATGGATAAATCAATTAGATCGTTTAAGTTGTCAGGTTCATTCACAAGGGCCAACTGATTCTTAATGTGATCATTGAGGGCATTGACGAATACTCCCCGTAGAGCGAGGTCCTCCCATCCGGCCTGTCTGGCCACAATCCGGAAGTGGAGAGCGAAGTCCGCCGCAGATTGGTTCCCCTGGCGTAGCGCCATTAGCCTCTTGGAAGCTGTCTCCTGGTGCAGCGGTCGCTCGAAAACTCTCTGAAAGTCGTTGTAAAAAGTGGAAAAGGTACAGTCACTTACAGAAATGGAACCAAAGTAAGCATCAGCCCACCTTAAGGCCTCTCCTTGTAGGGCGGAAACTATGTAGGATATGCGGGACGAGTCGGAGGAATAGGTTCGTGGAGCTCTGCTAAAGGCTAGATTACATTGTAGCATAAACCCACCAAAATGTTCAGTTTTACCAGAAAATAGTTGACTGGGTTTCATCTCGGGCTCACGCACAGAGTATTGGGTTGGTGGCTCTGGGGATTGTGCAGCAGAGGCAGTGTTGGTAATTCCGGTGTGGGAAGGAGGAGATCTCTGCTCTCCCAGCTTGTGGACCATTCCACCCAGTTTAGTCAAGTTCTCTGAGATAGTTTGTTGTTGGCTCTGAATCTGTTGAAACATGTTTTGGGTTGCAGTTAGTCGTTGTTCTTGGGAAAGAATAGCTTCTCTTAATTGATCCATCTCAGTCTGGTCGTGAGTACTCATGTTATGGCTGAATCATTCTGTTGTAAACAATTACTGAAAACGTACTCAAATTCAGACCAAGGCTGAGAAGGATCACAGACACAGGTAATCAGTTAAGTGAGTTTATTTACAGTGCTGGGGTAAAGGAAGTCAGGGTTCCTGGAAGGAAAGGGGGAAAAAGATTAATGATGATGTTTGGGGAATATTGCAGTTTTAGTGTTTAATTAAGTCTCTCTCTTACAGAAGGAACTTGGAGGAGGCAGACCAGAGGGAGGAGGCGAGTGTCCATCAGGTGAGTAATTCCTTGTATTTATCCAAGAGTCCCAAGTAGTGTCTTTGCAGGTGGCAGCTGGTGGAGGAGTGTCAGGCTGGAGGACAGAGTTTTCTCAGAGAAGGAGTCCAGTTTGGAGGCAGCTTGTCCAGTTTGGGTTCCAGAGGTGAGTCACAGATTTGTCTTGAAAACACAGGGAGACATAAGTTGGTTAAACATAAGTTCACAAAGGAGAACATTAAAATGGCTGTCTCACAGTACCCAAGGTGACTGAATGATTCAGCAAAGACTGGAACCTCCTCCAAGGCTTAAATAGCAGCTGGACTCGTTAACCGGATTGGCAACAGCTGGTTACCCAGGAACTTCCATCTCCAACACTCAGCAATTGCAAGGTGAGTTCTCACATACACACACAAACACAAACCCAACAAATATGGCCCAAACATTGGGCAACACTGAAAGGAATTCTTGTCCATTTCTGCTTTTAAAGCACTTAAATCAATTTTAAATATTTATATACAGATTTCCTGTAAAATCAAAAAGATAAAGAAGATGTGGGCACTCAGCCTGGGTACAGCTGCTACTGGACCCCCAGGGTGTCTTTGGTGAACCTGTAGCCAGGACGCGTCTCATACCCAGGAAAGGGACTGCCTGTCTTGGCCAAGGCTGACTGATCTGTTTAAAAAATAAACACAAAAGAAGAACATTTCTACAGCAGCTATTGTAAATGGTGGTATAATTTTAAGCAGTGGGAATGATAATTTTGCACCACAATTTTTAGCTTAACTGGGGCGAAAAAAGAAAAATGAACATGTGACATTTGCTGAAGTCAGTAAAAGTTGTTCAGACTAAGCAACGTGCTGCATTTATACTGTCAATATTATACTTTTGACCACAATTTACCTTTGTCCACGAGAGGAAGACCTCGACCTCCAACGCCGCCTCTGAGAAAGGGACTGCCTGTCTTGGCCAGGTCTGACTGATCTGTTTAAAGCATGCAACAGCAAAATTGGTACACATCGCATCGTGAGTTAGATGAATTGTTACATCTCTAATTTTGATCATATTTAAATTAAATACCTTTGATCATTAGAAAGAGACTCAGAGGGACTCCTGCTACCATTGCATCCCAAGATTTGAGATTGAGTGCTTGAGGGGATGTCCATCGGGGTTCTTTCTGCATTTTAGAGGGTTTAAACATAAGTGTTAATATGTCAAAAATGTAAATTACTTTACACAAGGTTTCCAAGTACCCCAAGGGGTACGTGTACCCCCATTTGAGAAACAGTGGAATACTAAACTTAAAAATATTTGATACTCAAAGACAAAACGGGTCTCACACAAATACATACCAAAATGAGCATTTGTCGTTTGTGGAGGAGTAGGCAGTATAGGGGATAATTAAGTTTTATCGTTTAATGTTAAACATATTTCTGAGACATTTTAGGCTTAGTGGCCTAACAGAGCAGACAAAAACATTAACACTAACACTGGACTGTTGTCTGCTAAATGAGGTGGTTGAAAAAAAAAGAGCTGGAGTTTAATGTTTTTGTCTGCTCTGTTAGGCACTGTTTCTCAAATGGGGGTACACGTACCTTCTCTGACCCCGGTCTCTATGCGTGTGTGTTGGTCTGCTGAAGGCGTGGACAGATGCAGCAGAGGCCCCGCTCCCGGAAGGAAGTCGTTGTTTGGGTCCTCAGCGTAGATACGAGCCTCAAACGAGTGGCCCCTCAGGGGCTCCCCTGCTGCCACCTGGAAGAGATTTTTATTA